>JACXGM010006915.1:0-31764 GCA_016801145.1 Umbra pygmaea | reverse complement strand
AAGGCAGGTACCAATAAAGAGGACACATGAGGAAGATAACAAAACCAACTAAACCACCGTAATATATACTGAAAACACTGAAGAACAAAACATACACACAAGAGACACTAAAGGATAACTGAAAGGAATACTAAAACAACTTATATATGGAGTCCATATCTCAGTTCATTACGCCAGCCACACTGGCTGGACGTTACACAAGCAACAAAATGTAGCCTACAGAACCGAGGTACTTGACTAAAGAGCAAGCAGTACAAACAAAAGATAAATGCTAAATTAACAACAAACTGTCCTTAGTACTGACTGTGAAAATACCCGAAAACATGAACCAGGCAACAGAGGCATTTATACACTGATTAACAGGGTGAATGGAGACAGGTGTGCATAATGAAGCATCAGCAGGCCCCGATGTTGTGGGAGGTGAGTGGTCGTCCCTAGCAGACCGGCAAGTTGGAACGTCGGAAAGGAAGAAGCACTGGAGCCGATGTGAGAGTAGGCCTTGAAATAAATCCACAGGAACACCTCCAATTGACTCAAATGATGTCAATCAGAAGGTTCTAAAGCCATAATATAATTTCCTGGAACAATCCAAGCTGTAATCACAGTCAACTTACGTAGTGTATGTACATTTCTGGCTCACTAGAATTGTGATATAGTGAGTTGAATAATTTGTCTGCAAACAATTGTTAGAAAAATGTTTTATGTCATGCACAAAGTACATGTCCTAACTATAGTCAAAACTATAGTTTGTCATCTGTGGAGTGGTAAACAAAATAGTTTTAATTACTTCAACCTACAGTAACTGTACGTAATCCTCCGACTGCAGGAGAGATGCAGCTTTTGACCGCTGACCACCTTCAGCTACACACTGTAGTTACCAGCACTAACGTATTTAAAAGCACAACAGTTGTTGAATCGTTCTCCTCCGTTACAACCCTAAATTTTGCTCCCCAGACATGGACTTGTGTTTGTCATGTGACACAAAGAGAGAGTGGTCCTTGGCAGGAAGCAGAACCTGTAGCCCGAAGACCCTGGAGTTCTTCTCCTGGCAAGATGGCTTCGCAGTGGTGCTTCTCACCTTGGCTGCTCTGGGACTCCTCCTGGTCCTCCTGGTGGGGTTGCTCTTCCTACACCACCACCAGACCCCCGTGGTGAAGGCTGCTGGGGGGCCACTTTCTCAGCTCATCCTGTTCTCTCTCGTGGGAAGCTTTGTTAGCTCTGTGTTCTTCATAGGCCATCCCAGTAGCCTCCAGTGTAAGGTACATATGTGCAGTAATACAATATCAGAATGTACAGAAAGTATTGTTTGGGAAAACTGTGGTTTGGTGTGTGTGCACAGTTTTAAACTTTTTGTTAAAGCTGTACTATGTTACTGTATGTGTGTCTATGTACTGTAGTGAGTATAGTTCTGTCTTATGTTATTATATCTCATCCGTACTTTAAGGTGCGCCAGGTGCTATTTGGCCTCAGCTTCACCCTGTGTGTTTCCTGCATTCTGGTCAAGTCCCTGAAAATCTTGCTGGCTTTCCAAATCAACCCTAATATGAAGGATGTTCTCCGCCGCCTCTACCGACCATACATCATCATCAGTGTCTGCGTGGCCCTCCAGGTCCTAACATGTACACTGTGGCTTTCCCTGCAAAGCCCACGGGACAAGACCACCATTTTACCCACCACCATATTAGCAGAGTGTGATGAAGGATCCTACTTGGCGTTTGGCGTGATGTTGGGCTACATCGCTATCCTGGCACTTGTCTGTTTTGTCTGTGCATTTAAAGGTCGCAAGCTGCCTCAGAAGTACAACGAGGCCAAGTTCATCACTTTCGGCATGCTCCTCTACCTCATCTCCTGGGTGATTTTTGTGCCCATCTATGTGACCACTTCGGGGAAGTACCTTCAGGCAGTGGAAATGGTAGTCATCCTCATGTCAAACTATGGCATCCTCAGCTGTCACTTCTTTCCCAAGTGTTACATCATCCTGTTGAAGAAGGAGCACAACACCAAGAGTGCCTTCATTAAAAGTGTGTATGAGTACTCGTGTAAAGGCTTGAATGAGTTCAGCTCTGAGTGTTCAAACTCTCAGACCGAAGGGAAGTGCACCACGCACTCCTATTCCGTCTGGTCCGTTGGCCAGAACATTCAGAGTGTTGACATTGCCGCACAGCACAGAGTGTTTGTCACAGGGAAATTCAGCCGAACCTATCGTCTTAACAGAAGCATGAGCCTATAAGTGGAGTGTACCAATGTCTAGGATTTAAATTGTTTCTGTATCTTGTTGAGTAATGTTCGACTGGAAGAATGACTACTGGTGTCCAGCACTAATTGGGAAACATGAAACGGTGATATGGAGGCCCAGTGTCACCTATTAGTTATTTTAACAATAGTTAAAAATGAATCTCAAGTCAATGTAATGTCACAAATCACAAGAATACTATTTGATTGCGGTAAGTCTTTTCCTTGGTAACCATATGTGTATATACCTCTTGCTCTGGAAAAATCCAGTCTGACTTTTTCACTGTCTGACTCATCCTATCATTACAATCAAGGCATTTTGGCTAACACTGACACTTCAACATTATCAACATTAGTGTCATACAGAAGCATCCTCTCTGTCAAAGGCTTTGTGTATATATATATATTTAAAGAGAGAAAGATATACATAATGCACATATACTATACAGTATATATATATATGCTATATTGTAGACACACTACATTGTGAACTAATCAAATGTAAACAAAATGGTAGATGGTTGTTCTTCTGTTGCATGCCTGAATATGCAGTTTCTATGTGTATTGTTTACAGTAAACAGTATTTACCTTTTTTTCTGTACCTTAATGCAGTAATGTTATAAAGAAATTACGTATTTTTAAATATCTTGATGTATACTGTATTTTGACAATATTTATACATATTATCAAATGTATATCCATTTTAATAAATGTGTAATTTCTGTTTAAATGTACAGTATTCTTTTAGCAATACATGTTCTGTCAAGTATTTACCCATTCATGAGTAAATTCTCTCTGAGTGTCTGTTGACATCTTGACACGTTATCTGCTTCAGGTCATTACCTTCTCTGTTAACAAAACCCAGCTGATAAGCACACACACTGTATCCTGTCTCTTTACGCTGTATGACCCATTCTATAGTGACATGGAAAGAAAGAGAGTGATATAGAGTGAGAATGCTACCGGCACATGAACACAAACTGTGTTTGTCTCTTTAGGCTGCAGGCCTAATACCATAGTGACATGGAAAGAATATAGTTACAAAGAATGAGAGTGCTATTGGCGTTTTCCCAAGTAACACTCCATACGCTAAGCTCTTCCCTGATCCATGGTCTGATGTCCTGTGCTTCAAAGCTCAAATGTCTTAGGCTCTACAGCACTGGTGTCAAACCACTTCCACAGATGGCCTAGTGCAGGGGTCTCCAACCCTGGTCCTGGAGAGCTACCACCCTGTAGGTTTTCACTCCAACCTCACATAATGTAGCCTCATTCAACTTATCAACCAGCTAATTATTAGAATGGGGTGTGTTAAATTAGGGTTGGAATGAAAACAATCAGGACAGTAGCTCTCCGGGACCAGGGTTGGAGATCCCTGGCCTAGTGAATGCATGTTTTCGATTTTACCTTGTATCAGACTGATTAATTAGGTCACTAGTTGGTTAGGATCTCCCCTCACCTGGTAGTCTAGGCCTTAATTGGGCACAAATTGAAAAGAAAGACCAAAAACCAGTGTACACTAGGCCCTACGTGGAACCGGATTGACACCTATGCATTAGAGCAGTGGATCTCAACCCTCTCCTCGGGGCGCCCCAGACAGGCCATATTTTTGTTTTCACCCTGAAATGACACAACTGATTCAATTAGTGAACTACACATTGGCACCCATATGTGTGTATATACCTCTTGCTCTGGAAAAATCCAGTCTGACTTTTTCACTGTCTGACTCATCCTATCATTACAATCAAGGCATTTTGGCTAACACTGACACTTCAACATTATCAACATTAGTGTCATACAGAAGCATCCTCTCTGTCAAAGGCTTTGTATATATATATATATTTAAAGAGAGAAAGATATACATAATGCACATATACTATACAGTATATATATGCTATATTGTAGACACACTACACTGTGAACTAATCAAATGTAAACATAATAGTAGATGGTTGTTTTTCTGTTGCATGCCTGAATAGGCAGTTTCTATGTGTATTGTTTACAGTAAACAGTATTTAGCTTTTTTTCTGTACCTTAATGCAGTAATGTTATGAAGAAATTACATATTCTTAAATATCTTGATGTATACTGTATTTTGACAATATTTATACATATAATCAAATGTATATCCATTTTAATAAATGTGTAATTACTGTTTAAATGTACAGTATTCTTTCACCAATACATGTTCTGTCAAGTATTTACCCATTCATGAGTAAATTCTCTCCGAGTGTCTGTTGACATCTTGACACGTTATCTGCTTCAGGTCATTACCTTCTCTGTTAACAGAACCCAGCTGATACGCACACACACTGTATCCTGTCTCTTTAGGCTGCAGGCCTAATACCATAGTGACATGGAAAGAATATAGTTACAAAGAATGAGAGTGCTATTGGCGTTTTCCCAAGTAACACTCCATACGCCAAGCTCTTCCCTGACCAATGGTCTGATGTCCTGTGCTTCAAAGCTCAAATGTCCCAGGCTCTACAGCACTGGTGTCAAACCACATCCACAGATGGCCTAGTGTAGGGTTCTCCAACCCTGGTCCTGGAGAGCTACCATCCTGTAGGTTTTCACTCCAACCACACATAATGTAGCCTCATTCAGCTTATCAACCAGCTAATTATTAGAATCGGGTGTGCTGACTGAGGGATGGAGTGTAAACAATCAGGACATTAGCCCTCCGGGACCAGGGTTGGAGATCCCTGGCCTAGTGAATGCATGTTTTCGATTTTACCTTGTATCAGACTGTTTGATTTTGTCACTAGTTGGTTAGGATCTCCCCTCTCCTGGTAGTCTAGGTCTTAATTGGGCACTAAATGAATAGAAAGGCCAAAACCACTGTACACTAGGCCCTCCGTGGAACCGGTTCGACACCTATGCATTAGAGCAGTGGTTCTCAACCCTCTCCTCTGGGCGCCCCACACAGGCCATATTTTGTTTTCACCCTAAAATGACACAACTGATTCAATTAGTCAACTACACATTAAGCCTTTGACTAAATGAATCAGGTGTGCCATTTAAAATAGTTAAAATAAATACATGGCCTGTCTGGGGCACCCCAAGGAGAAGGTTGGGAACCACTACATTAGAGTGATAGAATACAAAATTACACTATGGAGATCTATGCTTTGTATAACACAATGGCTTTACAATGACGTAACTGTTTATAGAGCACCAAGCTACCTTTGTGCAAACTGATGCATAATCATAACTTGTCTGCACATACTGTAAATCTATACTCTAATGTGTGGCTTTAGCAGCTGCCTCTGGTGCATGTGTACTGCTGCAGCTTGGGTTTGAATCCGACCAACTTATCCTTCATCTCAAACTCTTCTCTCTATTTCACCACTCTGTCCAATTAAGCACAAAATGTCAGAAAAAATATATTTATAACAGTACTGTAACTTAAATGATAGGTTGCATGAGTTTTTATAAATGTAAAAATGTGGTGTGGTCAAAGACATAGTTCTGTTTTGAGGGTTTAAAAATATATTAACTATATCATCAGAAAAACACACAAGGCATTATTACTGACATAATATGGAGTATTCATTGAGCTGAGCAATACACATTAGCAACAAAGAAAAATGTATCTAAGTGGCTACAAGATGTCACCTTTGACGTAGTTGAGCTTTTCACCATATGGCAAAGAAGGGCAAAAAAATCTAAAGAAGAGTAACTGATGGCAAGCTACAAAAACAGGCAGTTTGTTTCAACTGTGAATTTTCTGGATGACTCTTGCACCTTGCCCCCTTTATCACAACACATTCATTGTGCTTTTATGGCACATTTGCCTTCAGCAAACATGTTTCTGCCCTTCCGAACAGATTCAATCCATTTATGAATACTAGGGATAACTGATTGTGGTTATATTGGACTCAATCTCAAAGGTTAAAAGGCAAACATCAATATTTTTCTTATTAACATTGCATTTAGGTTCCAGAAACACAAAATCTAAAATAGAATTTAGCCCCTCCAAGTTGTCATTGTTAAGGATGTACTGTACATTATCAGTAATACCAGCCAGAAACCTAGACATTATTTAAAGAGCTGTATACTGAAGAGCTACAGTATGTGATGTCAGGGAGAGGCGTAACTATTTATACTTGTGCTGGTGCTCGCAACACTAGTTGCAGTCTTCTCCTTAACAGAGGTGTTGCGACAGAGGCTACCGATGTTGATATTTCTACGGACTAGAAGAAGAAAAAGGTAAATGATGGCAGAACAGGCAGCAGCATTGATATTAACGTCAACAGTGGATTATCTTAACTGTGTTGTTATGAACCATTTACACTTTTATTATGAATCGTTTACTGTGCCCTCGAACCTGTCTATGCTTCCTGTTTCCGTTTTGTCGCGCATCCCAGATCTCTGGGAGGGCAAGGGGCGCACACATGGTTCATCTAACCACATCTCACTGAGCTGCTGATTCTTTTCGCACTACTCATTCAACATAGAAGTCTTTAGTCAGACCATGCACGGAATGATTACGTTCACCAACTATACTTCCGTGATTGAATTTACAGGACTCTGTAGGATCTGGACACAAGGAGTCGAACTTAGTGCCCGCACCCTAGTGTGTTGCTTCTAGTGACATCAATGTAGCCTAATCCTGTGGCCTAGATTCAGTAGGTACTGATTGAAAAATAATCTGTCACAGATACATTTTAAAATTGTGTTTATTGAACACAATATACTGTATATGCTAGCAAGCCAAATAGCTAGTTAGCAAATACTTTGACAAATATGTTGAGAAGCCTGTGGCCTAGTTAACTATTCACAGTATCCTGTCATAATACAATCCATCGCTAAATCCTCTAAACTTGATTGAGAGCTATACCCCCTAGCTAGCTGTAATTGTCTCTGTTTATTGTTATAACCAGAGACAAAGCCAAATTGCAGGATTATTCCCTACATTTAATTATACAGTTGGATGAATCTAGATTAAATATATCACATCAAATAACATTGTTTTACCCGGTCAAGTCAACAATTATTTCTCTCTACAAAGTATATTGTACTTGTGACATTTCTATGATTGTGTTCCCAGGGCACACTTGTAAATGAGACCCTGGTCTCAATGTGGTTTCCCTGTTTAAATAAAAATAAAATAAAAATAAATTGATACAGATTAAGCAAAATTCTGTCACTGATCATTTTAAATGTTATGTTGCTTTCATCTAAGTAGTCTATATACAGTAGGGCTGACCCCATTTAGTCGACTAGTCCATTGTTTGGTTGATATGCTCTTGGTCGGCCAATATGTTTTTGTCGAGCAGCCGTTGGGCTGTGTGAGATCTGATTCCCAGCTGTGTCACATACCTACAACATTGCTGAAATAAATAAATGTGCAAAGGAATATTCTAATATTTTGTAAAACAAATAGTGCAACATTTATAAAATTATTTTTTAACAATTCCCCAAATTCCCAAAATTATATTGAATCTAATGAATAGTACAACGTCACCTCAAAAACTCCTTTATCTGCATTGTTTTTTAGGTTATTTTTTGTATACTGCTCATTCAAGCGCAATTATAGCAGTTGGTAGATTCACTATAACCTGTCCTCAACATTAAATCTACTGTTGGTGTTACTAGACATTTTGAAAAAATGCCTAATAAATTTGTACTATGGAAGCATTTCATCAAAATCTGCCAACAACGGCTTTTATACGGTAGTTCAATGTTAAATATGATGTAGCCTACTACTTGAAAACAGTAAGTTTTGCTTATGTAGGTGCATGCTAACGTGTGCTGCTATGAATAATCTACTTGTTAACAATTACACGAAATTAAAACTTACAGTATACATACCATATATATCTGCTTTGCCTTTGCTAAGGTTGAATTATCTAATCACAAAAAATAGATTATTGTTATAACCAGAGACAAAGCCAAATTGCAGGTTTATTCCCTACATTTAAGTATACAGTTGGATGAATCTAGGTTCAATATATCACATCAAAGGACATTGTTTTGCCCGGTGAAGACAACAATTATTTCTCTGTAATACACAGTTCCCCGTTCATCTGCCACATATCATAAAGACACCTGCTGTCCCAAGATGACACAGCAGAAACAGAAATAGAAATGAAAAAATGCAGAAAAATCTCTTGTGATTAAATGCAGAAAAATCTCTTGTGATTAAATGCATGAAAATACAAATAATAAATGGTCAAATTAAAGTCTTTAAATTTAAAACAAAAAGGAGAAAACAATACAGATTTGTGATTGGTCCTTGACAATGCTGTTTGCATATTTACAGCCGGAGAGGCAGGATGAAGCAGAAAAGACATGGCAACGGGCGATTGCTGCCGGGCATGGAGATGGAGGAGGAAGATTATGATTGTCTCCGTGCCTATTTTGAATACAAAACCCACAAGCAAAAATGGTGATGGCGTACCATGGAGGAGGACGGTGTCTCACAACCCTCAACAGCTCAGCCTCCTACCCCCCTTCCATCGGGCAATTCAATTGTGTTTGGAGTGGTGAGACTGGGACCGTCATACCATCAAAGATGGTCCAGGTGAGTCCGACATGGGGAGGACCCCTTACTCTTCCAAATACTTTTTTTGGGGGCCCACGTCACCTGCCCAGCCAGCCGGGGGTGTTACGCCTGCGTACATCACCTTCCTGGTCTGACCTTCCAGCAGCAGCCAAGCATGTGGCCCCGCCCCTTCCTAAGGTGATACCATCAGCTGCTAAGGAAGTGACTAACTATAGGCAAGAACCATTTGCCTGGCAACACTTATGCCAGCAACACAAACTTGGATTTTCCTTTTCAAATTAATAGCGCTCGTAATTCATTATAATTATCGTTGTTAATTCATTGCATAGATAGGTAGTTTGTCCATGTTCGTGTGTAGCTAAAATTAGTCTATTGTTGGATAAAACAGACTGTAGTGAATGTTTTTCAAATGTAATCATGTTTTCACATTGGACACTGACAATATATTCAATCAAATTGTGTGTACAACGTATTTGTTACCCTTATTAATAAAAAGTTATTAGTAATTAGTAGTTTTTTTGCTATCATATACTGTTATTGTTCCTTTACAAACAATACAATAGCAATTGGTTACAATTCACTAGCTTTATAATGAATTAACAATGATTATTACAGTGAATTAAAATTAGCGCTGTTAAAAATAATTTATTTGTTACACTTATAAACATTGTAGGTTATAAATGGTACGTTTTGCCATTACAGTTTTAACAGTTAAATATGACAGGTCAAGAAAGACTGTCTTTATAAATTTTGTTGTCTTATAAATTTCTTTTTTCAGGAAATAGTTTTTAAGTTCAACTTAAAATGTCAGGAGCTAGCATTGTTGTCATTATTGTTAAAAATACACTTAAAATAAAGTGAGTGTTGGCAAAACCGGTTGTCATTTATATGTTGAGGTGGCGGGGTAGTGTCGGCAGCTGCTGAATGTAACTCATGAAGTAACTTGTAATCTAACTTAGTTATTTTTAAAATCATGTAATCTGTAAAGTAACTAAGTTACTTGTTAAGGGAGTAATCAGTAATCAGATTACTTTTTCAAAGTAACTGTGGCAACACTGGCCATGGAAAAGGCTTCGCCCCCTGCTGTTGTGCCTTCCCCAGCTGCCATGGAAGAGGCTCTGCCCCATGCTGTTGTGCCTTCCCCAGAAACCCTGGAAGAGGCTTCGCTCCCTGCTGCTGTGTCTCCCCCAGCAGCCCTGAAAGAGGCTCTGTCCCCTGTTGCTGTGTTTTCTCCAGGAGCCTTGGAAGAGGCTCTGCCCCCCATTGCTGTCTTCCCCAGCAGCCCTGGAATAGGCTCCACTCCCTTCTACTGTGTCTCCCCCAGCAGCCATGGAAGAGGCTCTGCCCCCTGCTGCTATGTCTTCCCCATCAGCTCTGGAAGAGGCTCTATCAACTGCTGCTCTGCCCTGCTGCTGCAGAGAAGACTATGCCGCCTGCAGCTCCGCCCCCTGACCAGGTGCCGGCTGCTCTGCCTCCCTACCAGGTAACTGAGGCTCCACCCCTTTTTCAGGCTGCTCCACCTTTTCCCCCTGTGCTGGCGGTGCCTCACCAGGTGCCGGTTCCACCTGCCCCCCCGCTTGGCTTTCGTGTATGGAGGCTGCTCCCTTGGTGGGGTATAGTACTGCACTACACGACTCAGGCTGTGGCAGGTGTATATCAGGAATTAATCGACAAACTTTCCAGATCTTCATTGTAACGGGTTTAAACAATGATTTCCATGCTTGTTCAATGACCAAACAAATTACTGAACATGCAGCTGTGGAGCGGTTGTTAAGATACCAACACCTTACAGACGGTAGGCAATTATGAACCTTTCTAAAAACTGGCAAATATGGCACAGTCCATGAGGAGGAGATGTACCGGTACTGTAGTACTTAATGCTGCTGGTGGCCACACCAGATACTGACTGTTACTTTTTGACTCCCCCCCTTTGCTCAGGGACACATTATTCAATGTCTGTTGGTCACATGTCTGTGGAACCTGTTCAGTTTATGTCTTAGTTGATGAATGTTTTAATGTTCACACAAACATTTAACATGTTAAGTTGAATGAAAATAACAGCAGTTGAAATTGAGAGGACATTTCTTTTTTTGCTGAGTTTACAATGGAAAGGCAAGTACTTTGTTTCTTTCCACTCCTGTATAGCTTTCACACTTAATTTTTGTCATATACTTCATATGTTTTTATAAGGATAAAAATAAGGATAATAATATACGGTTTTGTAACACCCCTCCCTTCAAACAGCCCAACCACCTCAGTTTCCTCTGCCCCCAAACCCAGCACACCCACCAAGCCAACCCCCTCGACCCACCATCATTATAAACGGTACCGTAGGAACTTAAAACAGATATGCATTTTCTGATAGAAGTGTTTCACGTCAGATCAGAGTTCTGGTTTACTTTAACATAGGTAAGTGCCATACCCATCCTTGTGGTCAGCCTGATAACTTGAGAACAGAATATCTTAAGGCAAATCTAGTTTCTCTTTACTCAGATTTCCCTTTTGAGAACCAGCCTATCTGGTTTTGACACAACAACACCATGTGGAGACAGGGACGGTGGGTGAAATGGGGCGGGAAGACAGAGGAAGTAGCAGAAAGAGAAAGATACAATTTTAGGTTTACAGACATCCCTAGGAACTGACTTGCTGTATTAATGAGGTTAGAGACAGCATCAAAATAAAGCTATAAATCGATCAATATTCCTGATAGGGAGGGCAATATTATTCAACAACTCTAAATCATTCTTATTTTACAGTGGCAGGTGTTTTATTGTTTTTTACTCCTGTATGAAATTGGAATAAATTAGGTTTGGTATTATTGCAAAGCCACCATAGAAATATTATAGGTGCTATTTTGTTGAAATTGAGCCGTAAAAACTGAGCTACTTTCTCATTCAAAGAACCAGCGTACAAAAAATATGAAAACTGTATTTCTTAACATTTTAAAAATATTCAAACATAAAGATATAAAACTGTAATTTTTTGTGAAGAAGCAACAACAAGTGGGACACAATCCTGAAGTGGAACGAAATTTATTGGATATTTCAAACTTTTTTAACAAATAATGAACTTTGGGCGAGCAAAATTATTCAGCCCCTTTACTTTCAGTGCAGTAAACTCTCTCCAGAAGTTCAGTGAGGATCTCTAAATGATCCAATGTTGACCTAAATGACTAATGATGATAAATAAAATCCACCTGTAATCAAGTCTCCGTAGAAATGCACCTGCTCTGTGATAGTCTCAGAGGTCCATTGAAAGCACAGAGAGCATCATGAAGAACAAGGAACACACCATGCAGGTCCGAGATACTGTTGTGGAGAAGTTTAAAGCCGGATTTGGATACAGAAAGATTTCCCAAGCTTTAAACATCCCAAGGAGCACTGTGCAAGCGATAATATTGAAATGGAAGGAGTATCAGACCACTGCAAATCTACCAAGACCCGACCGTCCCTCTAAACTTTCAGCTCATACAAGGGGAAGACTGATCAGAGATGCAGCCAAGAGGCCCATGATCACTCTGGATGAACTGCAGAGATCTACAGCTGAGGTGGGCAAGTCTGTCCATAGGACAACAATCAGTTGTATACTGCACAAATCTGGCCTTCATGGAAGAGTGGCAAGAAGAAAGCCATTTCTAAAAGATATCCATAAAAAGTGTTGTTTAAAGTTTGCCACAAGCCACCTGGGAGACACATCAAACATGTGGAAGAAGGTGCTCTGGTCAGATTACCCCCAAAATCGAACTTTTTGGCAACAATGCAAAACGTTATGTTTGGTGTATAAACAACACAGCTCATCACCCTGAACACACCATCCCCACTGTCAAACATGGTGGTGGCAGCATCATGGTTTGGGTCTGCTATTCTTCAGCAGGGACAGGGAAGATGGCTAAAATTGATGGGAAGATGGATGGAGCCAAATACAGAACCATTCTGGAAGACCACCTGATGGAGTCTGCAAAAGACCTGAGACTAGGACAGAGATTTGTCTTCCAACAAGACAATGATCCAAAACATAAAGCAAAATATACAATGGAATGGTTCACAAATAAACATATCCAGGTGTCAGAATGGCCAAGTAAAAGTCCAGACCTGAATCCAATCGAGAATCTGTGGAAAGAACTGAAAACTGCTGTTCACAAACGCTCTCCATCCAACCTCACTGAGCTCAAGCTGTTTTGCAAGGAGGAATGGGCAAAAATTTCAGTCTCTCGATGTGCAAAACTGATAGAGACATACCCCTAGCGACTTACAGCTGTAATCGCAGCAAAAGGTGGTGCTACAAAGTATTAACTTAAGGAGGCTAAATAAGTTTGCACGTCCAATTTTTCAGTTTTTTATTTGTTAAAAAAGTTTGAAATATCCAATAAATTTCATTCCACTTCATGATTGTGTCCCACTTGTTGTTGATTCTTCACAAAAAATTACAGTTTCATATCTTTATGTTTGAAGCCTGAAATGTGGCAAAAGGTCAAAAAGTTCAAGGGGGCCGAATACTTTCGCAAGGCACTGTATATGTTTTTACAGAACACAGGAGTAATACAATGGAAATATAACCAATTTCCAAAAATACATACTTTTGTCCATAATATCCATTAATTTCTAGTTAGATATTGTGAATTTTCAACTTTACTATTGTTAATATTTTGTATTATGAGTTGATATTTTTTAACCACTGGATTCAATAACTAGCTGTTACTGTTAACTAATCCTAAAACAGTTTTTGTATTTGTTTTTTTTTAAAAAGTGCAGGTTTAAATTGAGGTCTGTTTTTGTATTAAACTTTTCCTCACAGAAGATAAAGACACGTCACATAAAAAAACAATAAACAAAGGTTTTTTAATGGGATACATTTTGTGACGAAGTCTGTCCAGATGAGGTAAACTGTAATTTGAGGTTGCGTTTTGATGTCTTGTGACATATGGTGGCATAAGAGCTTCAAGATGAAACTGGATCTCCAGCCTAGAGCATGCCCTCACATACACACTGTAGGTGTTTACTTCTTTCTGTCAAACAAAGGATTACACCACCAGGTATGAAGAAACTTGGAACAAGGCCAAGACATGACATCTAAAAACAAATCGAGTAACAGTCACAATTATTATCAGATGATGGCGTTCAATAGGCTAGACGTAATTAATATATCTTGTGTTTTTCATTCAGAAAATCTTGAAAAGAACAGGCTTGTTCACACACCCAGCATTCCAAACAAAAGGCTTTATGTGCAACAGATCACTTTATTAATTCTTCATTATTTTACAGTCAAGTTAACATTAACCCCTAATAGCAGAGCCAGACAACTGCTAGATTGGTAAACAAGAAGAGCTGTTTGGTACAGCTTCATAAATAATGTTCTGTGATCAATTGTGTTAAAGAAAACAGAACCACAATGGTGGAAATATTATGGTAATCAACTAAACTAGAGGATTCAGACAGGAATTCCACAGATTCTGTAATAAAACCAGTAACACAAATCAATTCCCAAATGTGGGGAAAAGACAATCAACCTAAAATCAACAAACAATATGATATCATACAATCATACAAACATGACAAATATTAGAAAACTATACACGATTTAATGTGCTTGACAAAATGTAGCATTATAAACAGTTCTATCAAGTAAATATATATAATTTCCCAATCCTCAGATAATTTAATTTGGTACTCAAAATGTACAGAGGATCTACAATTGTCAAAAGACATAAGCCAAAAGCAAAGAGAAAGGTTTCAGTAATGGTTTGGAAAATTAGATCAAACTACATGTAACACTGAAATACTGTACTTCTGTGTCACACTAAAATACTCAGCAGTTCAGTGTAGCCAGGCTGGATTTTCTTCCTCCAGAAGTTCTTATCATTCAAATGTTAGTTTACTTATTTTTAAATGTTCTTAAAGAGTTTTTATGAGGGGAACCAGATGTTACAACATATGAAGACCAGAATAAAGAAACAGGTGTGCAAAGACTCAACCAGAAGAACAAGACTACTGCATCTCATTTATTTATGCACACCTTCCATTAGTATTTTTTTATTTCCTCAAACAAATTTCTTACATGTATATATGATATACAGAGCACAATTTCAACCGAGCATTTTCTGAAAAATTCCAAGCGCCAATACAAGGCATCTCCACTAATAATAAAACAAAGGACTAGTTGCAAATCATGATATTATAATTCACGGTGGGGAAACATAAGATAACAACAACTACAAAATAACTCTGGGAGCCTGTTTTTATTCTCCTGTAAATAGTTACACACTGCAGCATTCACACAATAGACGCTAGTCACTGCACAGTCTGGCCTCTACACTGTGGTGGTGGAGTAATAAGAAGGAAATCACACAAGCAGAACACTCCTCAACGCTACCCTGACGTTGCCACAACACTACAGTAAAATTGTCACAGACACTTTCAACAACTCGTCGCCTGGTTGAATGCTACGCTAAATTTACAGTAATGTGGCAAATTACATGCGGTATTGTCTTAAACAATACATTAACATTACTGCTGCCACTAGGCTGCAGCTGTTATGAATACTCTAACATTATTATTATTATTGCAGCCAGGGCCATAGGGTGGAAACAAGTAGTGCAGGTTATAATATGGACAGTGTTTGGCCACCTTTCAAATGATCAGACAGAACTTTCAACAGAATAAATAAGATTTGAAATCTCCAGGTCAAAGTTAATTCTATTAACGTGAGGCAGACCTAAGAGTAGGAGATGTGCAGCTGCTTTCCGACTGAACTTATGTCACTGGAACACACATCATCATGAAAAAGAACATATCCTCCACTAACACAGCAAGACGTTTAAGTACGTTAACCTCTTCTCAGCTCTGGTGACAAGGTACCAGACATTAGATGAGCTGATTCAGTCACCAAAGTTCTTCAGCTAGTAGGGACAGGAGTTTAACTTGGACTATCTGCCGAGAATCCAGTCAGACACTTCGTATGTTCTTACCGGTTTGTTTTCTGAAGACTGAAGAGGTAGTTTCACATTTAAAAAGGGATATGAAGGGTGATTGATACACCAGTGTCAATCTTGTAATAATAATAATTTCTATAATATTAATATCACTGGAAAAAAACAATTAGGTAGGGAAAAAAGAAAAAAGAAAGAGTCTCTTTCATACGCCTAATATTTTAGTAGGCGGGACACTGCACAGACTGTAAAGTCTACAAGATAAAGAAACTGCTCCATACATGCTCCCAAGAAGCGGGGGACACATTTCAAAGACTGACACTGAGATGCCCACAGGCTTTCGGTCTGTCAAGATCGCTGTCGCTACACATATGGAGGTACGGCAGGGCAGGGCCAGCCCTCCGGGACAGGAGACAGATGGATCTGGGGGGTCATCAGTTCAGTTGTAGACAGCCCTACGGAGGCCGGACTCTGGGGAGGTAGTACACACTTAGAGGGGTAAAAGACAAAGCATGGGGTTAGAGCTGGAAGCCCTCCATGGGCCCGTCCTGCTGCTGAAAGATGAACTGTCCCTGGTTCTGGTCCACCTGTGGGGCAATGCTAGCATCTTCCTCCTCCATACCGAAATAGTGTTCGATCAGGTCAAAAGCCTTCTGGTAGATCTCCTGGTTCTCGTGGCTCTGCAGGAACTCGATCTTGTCTAGACCTGCCATAGACATTTAACATTTCATTGTGGAGACAGACTTCACTATACAGTTTAAGGCAACATGTATATACTGCCATCTAGTGCATCAACCATTTCACACATTTCAGAAAGAGAATGAGACATCTATTAAAGATGCAATTTTTATCTTTTAAAATATATAACGAACCTTGTACCAAATTGAAAAATACTGAAATTATAACTGACTTTCATTAATTTCAGTAATTCTGTTTCATTGCAATTTAATTACCTATACCATTTTAAGTTTGCATGCACTCATGGACATTTGATCACCAGAAGCTCATAATAAATTGAAGTGTCAAATGATCCAGTGGGCAGAGCTCCTTTTCACATTCCTATTTTACTTGTGGGTAACAAACGTCCTCACAAAAATTTAAACAAAACGAAGTGCCCTTTTGGGACAGTTTTCATGAGGAAACCATTTCACTTTTCAACCCAACTAGAACCGAGCTTGTGGGACTTCACAATGTTCAACAATATGCTACATAAGGTAATAAAGGGTTCAAAATTTGCTCCATTCACCAACCAAATGCTGGTAAAATATGCAGGTAGCTGGTAAACTTGCTTCACTCACCAGCCAAAATAACAACAGTAATCTATTATTTTATTTATTTTTATTTTATTTAACCTTTATTTAACCAGGTAAGTTGACTAAGAACAATTTCTTATTTACAGCAACGACCTGGGAGCAATTAGGGTAAAGTGTCTTGCCCAAGGACACAACGACATTTGGCTCAGTCGGGAATCGAACTGGCAACCTTCCGAATACAAGTCTGACTCCCTACCCACTGAGCCATCTGCGCCCCAAATATTAAATGGCTGGTAAAATTTGAACATTCACTAGTAGTTTGGCTGGTGGATGAAAAAGTTAATTTTGAACCCTGTATATAAATAATATATACTACATGTGTGATTGTGGCTTTCAGCATTCCAACACATGCGGGTATTGAAAAATGAACCGGCAGATATTACACAAAGATAACATTTAAAAAAAATTGGTTTGTCTAAAAAATGGAATCCCAGAAATGACAAGTCAGTAAAGGCTTATCTGAGGAGTAAAATAATTTAAATGTATTAAAAAAAAGCTTTTAATTATTTACTTTGCCTCCAGTCAGTAAAAAAAAAAATGTATTCTTCCATCTATAATTTACTGGCTCCTTTTATATTTCAACACCTCATTTCTACCATTTTCCTCATTCCCAGCATAGTTAATTAATATTTATATATTTTCCATTTCCTCATGTGACATTTCCAATGTTCCTTGTGAATCTCTTTTACATGTCTCATATGATAATGCAAAGGGCCTAGATTGGTCCAGGGTATTTGTATCTAACGTCAGTGCTGAATGTAGACTAGAACAATTGAAAGGAGTATAATTTTACTCTGGTCTCTATGGGGAAAGAGGTCAGTGTCCCCCTGAAAATGCACAGCCTTTAAACTGTTAGCCAGTCATAGAGGCCAGACAATTGAATAAAATGTTGAGCGAGATAGTGTCGATTATACAGTTTCTAAAATTATTCCATCATACTACAACGTCAATATCATTCAAAACTAACACCTCACAAACACATTATTAATTCTAAATCAAAAAGATCACACAACGACAATATTTCTCACTTATAGACCAGCAGTGTAACAACTAATGTTCAATTTTGACATACTTATTAGTTCTTTGCTTGAAATGGACCTTATAAGTTAGAGAAAATAACTGCTACGGACCATTAAAATCAGCTGTAACAATGAGAAATCGGTTGGTGTTGTTTTTAGCTCTGATTCAATAGGTTGTTGATGAAGACATGATCATACATTGGGGCAGGGACATTAACAAACCAGTGGTGTGAATTATATTTTAATTCAGAGCTACTACAGATAATTTACAGATATGTAGGTAGGCTATTAATTGCCGCTATAGAAGTGATTGCCGAGCTAAATTCACACTGCATTATTATCAAGGCTTTATCCTATGTCAACCCAATCACATCTAGATGCAGGCTAAGGTTCAATGGGGAAGTTCACATTAATTTGCATGCGGCTTGGTTCGCCCACGTGAGGCCATGAAATGTCCTCTTTGTTAAGGGGAGTTCCATTAACCTGGTCTTTACTGCAACTATTTTGGCTGTAGTTACTCCAGACAAGAGCATATAATGTTCCCTATTGTTTCCCTGACAAATATAAACATTGCAGAATGATATGCTACACTTCATATTTATGTTTACGGTAGAGTATCATGATGCATTTTATTTCAAATAAATATGTTAAACTGTCTGGTTGCTTAGCGATGGACGTTGTTCCCACTTCAGTCGTGGCATATCTGTAGGCTACAGATGAGGAATATGCCGGCTGGCTGTGGCAGTTCGAATTGGAAATCTCCAGAGAAAGTTTCGGGCTAGAATTTGAAAAGTGTAGTCTGTTCCTTGAACTATAGACATACAGTTTATTTTCATTTAATTAGAATTTTTTACAGACATAGTAATCAAGTGGTTGTTATCACAATGATCAGCCAATGGTGTATCAGGTTTCAACCAGACATTTTAGACATGCCCATATCGTTTTAAAATGAGACAAGGAAAAGTAAAAAGATTCACGAGAAAAATCTGAAATGTTGCTTGAGGAAATTGAAAAAGATAAATTAATCAGATATGCTAGGACTGTAAGTAAATGTGAGTTGTTGAAAAATACTAGGGGGCCAGTAAATGATAAAGAGAAGCATCAAATAACTTTTAATCACTGATTGGAGGCAAAGGAAATCATTAAAATTATTTCACTCATCAGATAAGTTACTGCCATTTCTGGGAATCCATTTCTCCACCTAAGAATTAGCAAGAAATACTATCTAAAATGTCCATGAATGTTTCATGTGTGATCCCCAAATGAAAAAAGTAGGTTAACATTTTAGTTTCAGTAATTGTCCTTGATGGGGACAAATAAAAAATGTTTAGGGCTGCCACAATTATTACATAATTATTTGAAGAGATGTCAATTTCCATCGCCTATATTCCATAATCACTTGATCAACCAATGAAAAATAAATCTCAAGCCAATTTCAAACCGTTTTTTACAGTAAATAATAATTTGATCATAAATGTTTGCATGGAGCATACAGTAGCATTGTTTTTTGACCCATTTCATATTAACTTTATAAAGACATTCAAGAATTCTTAGCCTACATTTCTTCACCTACATTTTCTGAGACGTTAGGTGAGCCTACACAATTGTTTTTATCTTAAACACACTATTTCAAATATGTATAGGCTATGTGTAGCCCAACAACTTGTTAACATCAAAATGCACATGCAAACTATTTGTTGTTGACTTTGCCATCAGCGCCAGCCGCGGTCGGGGGACCTTAATTGGGGATACCGGGCTCGCATTACGTTCAGGAAGAAAAATAAAAAAATAACCTAATAACTAGGAAAATATGACGCTGGATTTCATTCCCGTTTGGCCATTCTGGAGGCTTTCGTCTAATAGCTGTAAGAACTTAGCCACAGTAGCTGTTAGTCGGAACAGTGGATGTCTAGTTGCGCCTAATTTCGCCTTTAAAATAAAAGCCATTAAAGTAATGTAAATTGGGGTGAGAAACTAAACACACAGACACACACAGACACACACAGACACACACAGACACACACAGACACACACAGACACACACAGACACACACAGACACACACAGACACACACAGACACACGGCTTAACATAAGTGCTTTCAATATGTCTAAATATAATCACAACCAAACCTGATGGCGCATGTCAACAGTATTCTGCGTTTATATAGCCTTGACATAAACGAAGCTGTTCAATACTAAATGTATATGAAAAAGATGATTGCCTGTGCTTGTAGATAAGGATATTGGCCTAAAATTAAAAGATAAACAATTAAATCGTTAATTGCATTTCTTTGTGACAATCGTCAGCAAAATGTCATAATTGTGACATGCCCTATGCATGTTTAGGGAAACTAGAATTGTTTGAAATAAATTTTTGGGGTTCCTCTACAACAGTAACACTAAAGGACTCCTCTATGAGGGCACCGCAACACGGACTGTGTGTGTGTGTGTGTGTGTGTGTGTGTGTGTGTGTGTGTGTGTGTGTGTGTGTGTGTGTGTGTGTGTAATACCATAGGCCTCCTCTATGAGGGAACAATAGGGGTTAATCCCAGAGCCGTTCTGCTTGGCCTCTTGCTCCCCTAGTCTCAGGATGTTCTCCAGGCCATTCAGGGACACCTGCACTATCTTGCTGTCCATCACCGTCAACAGGTCACACATCGGCTTGATGGTGTTCAGACTCACCAAGTACCTGCAGGGAGAGAAAACGGTAGACTTATATGTTTCATTATTCATTCTATTATACATTATTGTATTAGAATGTTTTTCTTCTATTGGCAGGGTGGAGAGGCAGTCAAAATGGCCTTTGAAAGGAGCGCTGATTATGCTGTGGTTTTCTATCTAAGTTCTAGGCATGTCATTACCTGATCTGTTCAGGAGTGCCACCTGAGGTAGCGTTGGTTATGGCCCATGCTGCTTCCTTCCTGGTGCGAAACTCTGCCTTCTGAAGAATGTCTATCAGCACAGGGAAAATGTTGGCATCGATCACCGTCTGATGAACACAGCAGAGTGTCAGAGTGAGAGAGGGCGAGAGACATCGCTGCATACACACCCCAACCGTTTCACACAACCAAATCGTGAGATGGCTGACTGAATAAAATCTACTTCATACCTGGATCTGTGCCCTGTTCCCAGCTGTGATGTTGGACACAGTCCAGCAGGCTTCCTTCTTGATGGACTCCTTGGGACTACTGAGGAGGTGTAACAGGCAGGGCAGTGCTGAGCAGTTCACAATCACCTGCAGAAGCAAACAGCACCATGTAAATAGTGCTGGGCGGTATGGCCAAAAATGTATATCATGGTATTTTTCAATTTTCTACCCGTTTCACGGTATATGACGGTATTTTTATTTTTTCCATGCATAATCAGGTGTTCCCAGCGTTTTCTACTGGTAGAGAGAGGAATTACTGCTGTAGATTCATTTTTTTTTATATTCCAAAAAGTGCTTGCAGCTAAGCCAATTGCTCATATCCAATGTTGTGAGTAGAATTTACAGTTGTTGCACCAAATAAAATAAGACTAGTCGTAGCTAAGTCCACCGTAAGCAATTCGCGTCCGTGAGATTAGAATATTACCAGTGATAGTTGCTAGACAGTGTTCTTTCCTTAATCCAAATAGATAAAATGGACGAAGTAAGTTTTAAACGTTCCAATGTTGCACCCTGGCAACCGTTTCGTTCCATAAGCCATAGTGTAAAAGAAAAGAGAAGCTACCATTAATAAAATACTTGCATTCCATTGGCTTAAAAACATATTATTTTCATGTAATTATAAATTCCAGTAATAATAAATTAATTCGTAAATTCGATGTGCCTGCAATAGAAATGTAAATAGCTAAACCCATTTACTAATTGTTCTGAGTTACAAAGCAAAATAATGCGTGTTTGCTGTGGTGCACTACGGTATGAAAAATACATGAAATTTGCTGCTTTAACCAACTTTATTTAGACAAAACAACTAGCATTGTCCTAAATTGAGAAAGATAACAGAAAATACATTCACAATTTAGCATGAGGAAGGGCAGTGAAGCGTCAGTCTTAACAAGCATTAATGTTCTACTGTAGCAATACTCTAGTAATGGAAAACAATGTTTTATGTATTGGGATGGATCGCACAGCTGAAAGTGACTGATCAAGATTTGTTTCTAACATAGTTAGTACCATTTTAACAAACACGTTGGCTATTTCCATACATGTTTGATTCATAATCCATGTAGTTCGCTGCTAACGTAAATAATGTGCCCTATATCTTGGATGGAACAAAGAAATTATTTTCTCCAAAGAAATTACAGCTAAATCTTAATGCAAATCAGAGAGTCAGAAAAACAATACATTTTGAATAATTTCTTTAAATCAGCACCCTGCACTCTGGCTGTGCTTGCTAGCTACTAGGCGTAGCTCATTGAGAGCTTACGCCCGGCTGGTGCAACAGGTATAAATATTAAGTCCGACGTAAAGGGCATTTTAGGTAGGACGTACAGTTAGGACCTATACATGTCCAGCTGGTGCAACCGGCCCCTGAGCACTACTCTTTACCCTCACCACGCCTTGCAGGCGCACCATTTACTTATATTACTTTTCTGAAAAGCACTTTGGTCAGCCTAGTGGCTGTTGTAAATGCGCTATATAAATAAAATGACCTTGACCATGCGTGTTTAGAAGCGCAACATTGAAAAGGGTCTGAACTGAAACAGTGTCGCGCAGCGTAGCGTTCCGGACGTTATGTATTGTAATACACCGGTATTGCGGTATATAAAAAATGTATATCATAACAAAAATAAACACCGGTATTCTGTGTGAACCGGTATACCGCCCAGCACTACACGTAAACATTCCAGATCAAAACAAAGACATCCACCTATGGCTGGGGATGTCTGGAATGACAGACATCATCCCAAGCCCCTGGTCAAACATTACCAAGATATTTGACTCATCCATAGGAAATGCCTTTGCGCCGTGTGCATAGATGTGTATATTTTTGTACAACTAAAACACACATTGTCCTGTTCGGCTATTTTCTAGTCGTTTTATTCACTGTTATGTAATACTTATGCTGAAATAGAAAAAACTGTCTGAGAAAAAAATAACAATCATTGCCGTTTCGCATGTGAGCCAGTAGACCTGTAGTCGCCTGCAGGAAATGCAAGATCTATTAAAGCTGCCTTCCGTGATATTAGAAAATATTTATGACTATTTAGGCCTCAGCTTTTTAAAGCATGTGAATATAGGCGCTGTCGGGCTAAAACAGGTCCCTGGATAAGAAAATTGCTACCATATAAGCTAAAAACACCATTGTGTTTCAAGCTAACTGCGGTAAGACAATGACTCTACTTAGATTGTCCATATAATATAAACAATATACTACACATCTGGACTAAAATGCAAGGCTTAAAAAATACTTTTACAATTACGAAAGTTGCTGACGGTAGCTTTAAAAGCAACAATGAATGAATGATAATAAAAATATGTTTTTGGATCAAAATGCTGAAATAGTATAATCATTTGTATTATATAAATGCCTTAGCCTTTCTTATAAATGCAGCATCTTTAAAGCTCTTGTAGGGGAAGTTGTCTGTGCGACAATGCGACTCGCAAGCATGAGGGGAAATTGTATGCACATAGTGCAATTCAAGGATGTTTATAACTATTCAACAATATTAAAAAACAAATTTACTTACAGAAGCATGTCAATAGTGTAAAATGGAATTAGTAAAAAAAACATATGGCCAAATAGACATTTAGTGTCGCTTGCCATTCTACTGTTTATTAACCTAATGGAAGAGAACTGTACTGTACGTTTCTGAACACAATGGACTTCACTCACAGAGAAAGTTAAGCTGCCTAACACCATTGTCAGACAATTATGTCGTGCCATTGCCCAGCCCCGATCAAAACCCAGTGAGTGTTAAATAACCTACAGCTAGAAGGGAGGGCAAGCAATTCAGTGGTAGCAAGAAAATTAAAGGTGTTGCACCTGAGTCTGTATGTCATCTCCGGTCACGATGTTGCCAACAGCACGCAGAGCAGGTGACACCACCTTGTAGTCGCTGTGCCTGGAAAACAAACAGTCAGCAGAATTCAACAGAAACACCTCTGCTGTACGTGTATGCTGTACGTGTATGCTGTACGTGTATGCTGTACGTGTATGCTGTACGTGTATGCTGTACGTGTGTGCATGTGCGCGTGCATGTCAGGTAGCTCTTACATGAGTAGCTCCACCAGCCTGCGGCACACGCCCGAGTCGATGACGGTCTGGATCTTGTCGTTGGGTCCGTCGGACAGGTAGGAGAGAGCCCAGCAGGCGTCAGCCAAGACATCTGGGTCACTACTGAACAGCAGCCTGGACAGCACACTGAGACATGGAGACACCTGCAGGGCAGACACTACATTGATGCCTTGGACAAAGACAACCTCAAAATCCCTGAGAAGCTGCTGAATAGGAAAGTGCATGACACATTAGATCTTCTGCCATATAGGAATCCACTAGATTACCTTGGTGAAGTCTGGAGGTGGGTTCTTCCCTCGGCACAGATTTGAAAGAGCCCATACGGCGTTCCTAGTTGTGGTAAGACGGTTCGATTTCGCTAGTAGCCTGCAGGGGCACAGAACAGTTTCAATGTCTCCTTCTCAGGCTGGAATTTAACATGATTAAGGCAATACAACATTGATTTAAATTTTAAATGCACCACATCAAATTTCTGAAAAAAATACATATGAAAAGCAGCAACAAATAAGAACGTAAAGCATCAGGAGAGAAAACGTTTAAATATGTTTTGGTCTGCTCTACTTTTAAAACAATTTAACTACAATTAGCAGACGCCCAACTGCAAAGTAATTACAGGGACATCCCCACGGAGCAACTTAGTGTAAGTGCCTTGCCCAAGGACACAAAGACATTTGGCACAGGCGGAACAGAACCGGCAACCTTCCGACTACAAGTCTGAATCCTTATCCACTGAGCTCTGAAATCTGTTGAAGTAACTTAGTTAATTTTGTATAGCCTATTTTGATTAAACAACATTACACAAAACAGCTGAAGATCTTCTTAAAGTGTCCATGCGCTAAGAAAGTGCTGTCCCAATTCGTTTTCTATGAGAGGGAAGCAGTGAGAAAATAATTTAAATGAGCGGTGCACAGCTTGCAACAGAACCGCTGAAAAAGCTTGCTATGTGGGGTGTCCGAGGTGTCTTGCATGTTTTTTCTACCTCCTGAGGCATATAGGAAGAAGCAAGTTCAACATTCCCAGGATTTCTGTTTGTAAGCTCACATCACACAGAGCATACGTGAAACTACATGTAGCAAACAAATACAACGCTATGCAGAAAGTCTGTGGAACTCTAAGCACACAACTTCAATGTGAGCAACATACGGTTCAAAAAGCCAACATAGATTCTCAGCAAAGGGACTGAGATATCTTTCTAAAAGATACTCATCAGATAAAGCCAACAAGTAGTTTGTCTAAATATCCTTCCTTTTCTTAGGGAGCCTCTCACTGTCTGCACACCGAGCTCCACAGCATATTCTAATGGTGACGACATTGTCAATAGAGAATTCATGGGTTAGAAGGAGGTGCTTTTATTTGTCAATCTGTTACTTACAGAGCAGGTTAGGCGTGCAGAATAAGTTACCATGGTGATGTAACCCGGTAACAAGTGAACCACCGTTGTGGCACTGAAAACCCAGGGTTTAACTCGCTAACCAGAAATCCTGCTTCATAGTGTAGGCCTCTGATCTATCATGCCTGTTATATTTTCATTGAAATACAAGCCTGCTGTTAAAAGTTCACTTCATAAACATTTGGTTTGCCATGCAAAGTAGGTTCGATGTGTGCTGCTCATAGTCTTTCCTGCTCTCCAACTTAGAGGTATAGACAGCTAGACTGGAAAAACTGTGTGGTTGGTTCCACTTTAATATTTAGCCTGACCAAATTACTGAGTAGTGAAAGCAGCACAAAACCCATGTAGCTTAGCTGATGGAAACAAGTTTTGGTGCTGTATTTTTACAAGAAAAGGAAGCAGGTTCCAAACACAGACTAGTATATGGTTACAACATGCACAGAGTGATGCACTGACATGTGTGCTCTAACTTACCTGAGCAAAGTGTTAGCTAAATAACCACAAAATTACTAGTGAAAACATCCAATAAGCCTTTCTCACACTTTTGCATCCCTAGCAAGGGATAGTGTCATAGATAGGATATGTTTTTTCCGTTGCGCTATTAGCGTTATAAGTTCGTAAACTGGGGTAAAATATAATTCAGGAGATCAACAGCAAAAGTGCCTGTAGTGTTCCTCCAGGTTATAAAATAGAAATGCCCCAGCTGTCATTCCATGACTTTTCATCAGAAAAAAAACATTTTAATATCAAGCATGGGTCTACATTTGTGTGTGGGCAACATTTCAACCCTGATGACTTAAAGGTTTCCAACTGAGTAACGTTAATGAAGCACTTAAAAACTGGAGTTGTACCTTCCTGGAGTTAATGAAATAATTCTCGGCGTGGGGTCAGTGTCAGAGAGCATCACCAGACTGATAGCTTCTGCCATATAGCTAATAATTCTAAAGTAACTTAAGCAGACGCTGAAAACAGCTACCCAACTTCAACATCCATTGCAGACACTATCCCTGCAGACTTTTAACAATAGAACAATCGCAGGTAGAAAGGCCTATTACCACAGTACAATCAGAGTCAAGCTAGCCAGTGACAGAAGTTAAAGACCCAGCTGCTTTGTTTCATTACCATGGTAACCACTTGCTCTTAAAGTGACAGGATTGGGACAATAAACAGGGTTCTACATCTACAGTTTGAGCTTTGTTTAGCAAAATAACACAGTATGTTACAAGGAATAAATGTAGAACTGAGAGACACTACCATCTATCCTCATTCATTATGTTTTATGGTCTAACTCGTAGAACAATATTTTGGTTGGTAAAGAACAAGTGGCTGGTGAACAAAAAGGTTATTTTTAGTGTTTGAAGTGTGTTAAGGGGCTAAAGCAACATATTATGGTCTTAAATACAACTACATGACAAAAAAAGAGAGAAACAGAAGAAAAACAATCGCCCCTTCATTACCCTCAGAAAATTGATGCCCCATCCACTAACATAAAATAATGTAGGAAACACTGACACAATGATTTAGGTAATGGAATTAAAACACGTAGGAACCAAAGTGACTGACTGACACACACACACACATACTGTTGTAGGGAGGGCAGGATGCCACAGTTGAGCACGTAGTCTCTGCATTCTGCATTGTCCCCAGCAATGTTCCCCAGCGCCCACACGGCCTGAAACACACCAATCAGTAATTATCCACAAAAAGACCATGCATGTTGCTTCAGCGTAACACTGGAGAACACATCATATACATTACTGGTCATGAGTTTACATACCCTGGCAGAACTGGTCAGATGTGAACCATTATATTAGCATAACTTTTTTTCTAAAATAAATGAGCATATAGCACACTACGGTATTTGACTGGTTTGGATTATTTCACTCACACATAGATTTCATGTTTAGTTAAACCAGACTAGTAATAGTTAAACCAGAATAGCATCTCACCTGCTCCTGGACATCCTCATAGTCCGAGTTCAGCAGCTCAATGAAGATGGGCACCGCCCCCGTCTCGATGACCACCTTGGTATGCAAGAAGGTCCCCGAGGCAATGTTGGTCAGTGCCCAGGCTGCCTCAAACTGTTACACAGACACAGGGCATATGAGAACAGGGCCCCAGGGATACTCTTACTGGATGAGCGGAGCCAATGATTGTTTTGCAAGATTCATGCCCTAGGTATCTAAGCAGGGGAACAAACATCAGTAAAATGTATCCCCAGTCAACCTCTAATATCGGTGTATAAATCAGCAATTTATGAAGCTAACTTGTAGAAAATTACTTGAGTCTTACAAAGCTCTCCATTTGTCACTATTTCCTAGAGTACAGATTCATTACGCACACTGCAATTCTGCATGCAACTCTTGGAAAAGAAAGAGTAAAACACCTTCTTGGAGAACGTAAAAACACATTGCAACAAACTTTTCTGCATGACATCTAGTTGTACAACTATCGTCATATGCTGTTTAAGCGGTCATTGTGCAAAGTAAACATGGATTTTTTTATAAAACACTTGCATTATTAATTGATCTTTATTAGTAAACTAATTAAATTAGCATTTAAACATCAAGTGGTTAGTTCCACCACACACCCAGTCAGACCCAGCCATCTGACCCACCTGAAGTGTGCAGTTCTCGCTCCTCTTGAGGAACTCCACAAACTTATTGACGACCCCTGGGGTGAGGATGACCTCATCTATGGGAGGGTTGGGCTCTGCGGAGGATGACATCACAAAGACATTACGCTGCTAACTGAACTGGAATGGGAAAACTAGTGACGCTGACATTTTTACATTCCCAAAAATGAATGACAACATGCACTAATGGCATAGCTCAAAACGGCATCATTAACAAAATTAAGTTACACCCAATCCAGCAAGCTTATCATTCGCAGTCCACTTTCTAAAGCACAATAGCTACTTTTGAACTAGCTAACAGCATTATGAACGCTGAAAGGGTGCACACAAACCTTGGTAGATTAATGTTGTATGTTGACCAGATGCATACTACCAAAACACCAGCGCCAAAATAAATCATACATAGAGATGACATGATATCAGTGTATAATTTGGTCACATATGCAATTGAATCTTTTGCTGTACAAACCAACCATTATTTTGAGAGCACTGTGTGGCTTGTGAAAAACAAATCTTTAAGACTTGTTGTACTAATAAGGGTTTTCTTGTACTAATAAGGGTTTTCTAAACAACATGGTTTCTAAGGGCTCTAGAGGACAAGGCTTGTATCTGTATAATAAACTAAATGTTATTAAAGTGTTACTGTCAGTTTTAGGGCATAACATTCTACAAACAATATAAAAGCAATATTTTTAATATTCTGGTGTTTCTAAGCTTTTTCAATTGAGGGTGCCAGTGCCTTTGATGAAGCCATTATTTGGGAGAATATTAATTGAAATGCACAAACCTTTGGACAGTAATTTCCTGAATTTCTGTGTGGCGATCAGCTGCTGGTCTGGATCTTCAGAAAAGATCATCTGTATCATGTCTGGAGTAATGACACCTTCCTATAGACAGAGAAAGATATGACAGAAAATATAGAATGTTGTGCTTTCATTCATTCATGCCAATCTTACACATCACATTACGTGGGAAAAGAAATCTTCATCAGGTTGATCTCAAGCACCTGACAGCTTGCAGGCCCATTTATGAGAAGTGAGAACTCGCGAAACTATTCTGTAGTCGTTTACTTGTTATAATGCCAAATGTGAATAAAACCAAACATCTACATATGTCAGGGCTTGGTTTACTTTCTTGTATAAAAGTTGAGTAAACTAGGAAATGGCCAAGGTATTTCACATTGTCTAAGGCAGGGGCTTTAAAATGTTTTTATCCTGGGTCAAATTGAAATTATTTTGTATTATTATTTGGTCACCCAAGCTCATAAATGCTCAAAGTAACTATGTGTTAATATCTGTACATTTGTCTTCATACCTAATAAATACAGGCTGTAGACTAAATCAAAACATAAATACATACACCTCCAGTCAAACATTTTAGAAACACAGGAATTTGTTTTAATTGAAATTAATGCCTTCATTCACTAAGGTGGAATTAAGTGTTAGAAAGAGAAGAAACATCAAAATATAGACGCATTGCACCAGAGAATATTTCTTTACAGTGAGACTTTATCTCATGTTTCTCAATTTCTGACTATTTTATTTACATGCATGAATGTTAAGATTTTTAACTGCTTGAAGGAATAGTCAGATTAAAGCTAACCTGACAGATATTCTCCCCCAAAAAGTGACTCTGTTACCATGGGAACATTAAAGCAGTAGCTAAAACTTGTGTCAACCTATGTCTCATCAGAAAATAAAAGTAAATAAATAATAATGTTGCAGTATACCATGTTATTTCTAACTGGGAATACACACATTTGAGAAACTTTTGTCAAACATAATGTCTAAATAATCTCAGTGACTATTAGATGTTTTTTTATCTACCCGCTAGAGTGTGACCAAAATGTTAAGTTTTAGGCCATGTTGTAAACGTGATGACATTTCACATTGAATTGGTGCTTTTAAGAGCAATTGAGTTGGCTTTGGCTATGTTTTCTAGATGGCCATAATTCCCTCAATGACGGCATTCGTGCCATCACAAAAATAACTCACTGAATACAAATTAAAATGCACCGTTTTACCATAAATTCCCTGTTTTCTATTTGACACAGGGAGATATGTATTGATTGTTTCCTGGAATTAGAGACATGAATGTTTATCATGTATTTTTGCCACTGGACAAGTAAATGTCAATCCCAGTATATGTATTTTTAATCAATTTATCGCCACCTTGGTGAAGGTTTTGAACCCTGGTCATACTTTTTTTATGGAGTGGAAGGTTTTTCAAGTTAGTCCCTTATTACAGGGTGTGGAAAATAAACAGGGTGGGAAATTAACACCCGCCACCCGCCAACGGCGGGTAGATTTTCACATTGGCGGGTAACATTTCCCTATCTACCAGCCACTCTGGCGGGTGAAATGTACAACATATGATACGTTTTTTTTTATTCGGCTACTTTAAACATTACTTGTTTTGAATTGGAGATAAATGCATTCAACAAAATAACGGAAGCTTACTCATTAACAAAGAAAGATGCACTTCAGACGAGGTGCATATTTGATTGGTTTTCGCGGAGCTAGTCTGTGAGAACTCCAGCCTTTAGCTGCGGTACCATAGACATAGTGCACTACAGAAGAAAAACAAAACAATTTAGTTTCCAGTATTAAGCCAGAGTAAACTAGATTAAGTCAAAATAGAAAATGTCAAAGACAAAACGTGTATAATCACAGATATGGGGAAGTTCATGTGATTATGATACGATTTTATGTTATCGAAAAAAGAAAATCACACACATACAGCACGGAAGTCTAAACGCTCATTGGATGATTCAGCTGTCACTCAAATCACTTGTTTAGTCTGCGATAATGATTGGATTCTGATTAACGCACTCTCGTTTTCCCAGAGACATTTACATGCGCAATGTCAAACTGTAACTTAGTTTATTAACAGCGTATTCTAAATCAAGTATCTTAAATCTCCATAATATGGTTTCTTATTATATTTAATGTTGTAAGATGTTTCGTTTCATTATTGAAGAAGCACTTGCAACTTTGGTTGGTGATTATTGGGGGTCAGATGGCTCAGTGGTTAGGGAGTCGGACTAGTAGTCAGAAGGTTGCTGGTTAGATTCCCTGCTGTGCCAAATGTTGTTGTCTTTGGGCAAGGCACTTCACCCTAAATTGCTCCAGGAAGAATGCCCCTGTGCTTAATCACTCTGGATAAGGCTGTCTGCTAATTGACTAAAATGTAAATCATTTAACGAATGCTTCAATGTTTTTTATTAGTAATCCCAGATGTTTTCCAAACAGATTATTAAAAAATGAATTTACAAATGTGTAAATATTGTGGTGTTCGTCAGGTGTTACAACAGTAAAGTTCTACACCTCTCAAAGTTGATACTGCCTACTGTTGCATGAGTGATTTAAAAGTAGCTGACTAAAATATGGTAGTAGGACATACAATTAGCAAACAGATTAGCACAATTTGTCAATCATCTAAAAATTATTAATCTCAGACTTGTCTTCACTAAATGTCCCTTTAGTAATTGACCTATATTAATTTCACATGTATAAATAGT
>JACXGM010006914.1:0-31757 GCA_016801145.1 Umbra pygmaea | reverse complement strand
GATAATTATGATAATGGTGGTGATTATGATGGTGATGATAATTATGATAATGGTGGTGATTATGATGGTGATGATAATTATGATAATGGTGGTGATTATGATGGTGATGATAATTATGATAATGGTGGTGATTATGATGGTGATGATAATTATGATAATGGTGGTGATTATGATGGTGATGATAATTATGATAATGGTGCTGATGATGGTGATAATTATGATGATGAGAGGAAGAAGAAAGAGGAATACAGAGAATTGGCAATTACTTTAAAATGATGAATGAAAAGCCACACAATATTAAGAAATGCTGCCTTGGCATCAAAATAAAACCTGATCAGAGCAGGTTCTTAGAGTAGGTTGTTCGTGATCAGAGGAGCTGCTCAACCCTGACAGAGAAGACCCTAAAGATACAGTTCTAAGTGATGTAGCACAGAGAAACCAATGCAGCCTCTTAAGTGCCACATTACAAGGAATTTCATCATACTTATCACACATACATACAGTACAAACAGAATTCTAACACAGTTGCATCCTGCATTATGTGAGTTGAAAGCTGCAACTGCATGACAAAAGCCAACAACAAATCAGACAGTAGCGCTGCTCACTCTTTCTAAACTGTGGGGGGTTGTCGTTGACATCACTCAGTGTTACGGTAACCGTGGTGGTACCTGACATCCCACCCAGGTGGCCCCCCATGTCTTTGGCTTCCAGGACAACCAGATACGTGTCCTGACTCTCTCTGTCCATGTCAGGAACAGCGGTACGCAGGACACCTAGCAGAGAGTGCAGCGAAAGTACACTTAATAAACACACAACACATTACAATGACAAAGATCACAGCTGAAAGGACAATGGGACCTCAGCGCACTGGGACAAGTCACCTGCTTTAATGTCACAGGCCTTTAGGGGTATATGTCAACTGTCTAGGGCTGCACAGACCTCTGTGAAGTACACCATGTCATATGGTATCTTTACTATTCACCTAACAGTCGTGTCTGCTCAGCATCATGGCTGCCATACGGTTACCATGTGGCTTGCTAGTATTGTGGATTGTAGGCACCAGACCTGTCTGAGGATCCACAGAGAAATACAGCTGGCCTTGGGTGACAGCGTACACCAGCCGGGCACTGTTGCCGTATGTAGGGTCGTCCGCGTCTGTGGCTGTCACCTGGATTATGGATGTACCTGTTACAGAGGGAAGTTTTGGTAAGACTTCAGGAATGACAAATAAACCCTTGAGACAGCCTGTCTAGATGGTAAAATCACTGGTCAAGTACAGAGGGAAACCTGTCAGTCAGACCCTTGTAATACCTATGTTAGCCATCTCGGGCACGGTGGCGCTGTAGGGCTCATCCTGAAACACAGGAGGGTTGTCGTTGATGTCCTGCACTCTGATGATAAAGGTGGACGAGGGCTCCAGGGCACGGCCTGTCTGACGGTCGGTTGCCGTAGCGATGAGGCGGTACTGGTCCTTCTCCTCACGGTCCAGGGACTTGGTCACGTGGATGTTGCCCGTGTTGCTGTCGATGACGAAAACAGATCCCACCCCCTCTCCTTCTAGGATGTATTTGGTTCTCCCATCACCCCTATCCAAATCTGTATGGAGCTGAAGGAAATGATTGGGTATAAAGAGAAAAGAATAACAATATAAAATATTGATTACATATAGCCTACATGAGGTTCTAAATGATTTCTTCTCTAAATAAATGTTTCACAGTTTATCTTTCTTGACAGGAAACTGCATTCATCATTAACTTCCCTTATCGTCAACCTAAACAAGAGCACTGGTTCGGGCTTGAGCAATGTGGCTCGGGCTCAAGACGCGGCATTCAGTGAGGGTAAACCGAGCGGCGTCAGGTGTTGAAGGGACAGAGAGAGGAACCGGAATGAGTACTGATGCGCACAGCTAATTAACTCATCAGACCAAGTAGGCCATTGGGGGATTGTTCAGAGGTTGGGAGCACATGCCTGTAGACAGTGGCCCTGGAAATGTCCTGCTCACACATGCAGAACACTGACAGTCCACAGTGTCTGTCTGCATGTGTCCTTCGTTCCCTCTTTTGTCCATCTGTTCCTTTTCTCCCCCCTGAATCCATCTGTTTGCCTGTCTTTGCATCTTCCCATAAACTTTGTTGTTGTCACCCTCCCTCTCTGTTTCTCTCTCTCTGAGGACGTATACCTACGCATCTTCTCAACAGTCCATGTGCCCATCTGCTTCCCTCTTTCGTCCTCTATATGTCTGTCTGTGTGTCTGCCCATTTTACTCAAAAATGAAAGTGGTTGCTTGTTTAGTATTTAATGGGGTACCGTGGAGGGATATTAGAGTAAAAGGCCAGACACAGAAATAGAAAGCTAAAGAGATTACTCAGCCTTCATCACAGAGTAAAGGCTTTCTGACCAGGAACCTTCACATCAGGCTCCCCTAAAGGCACACGTTGGTAATCCACAAGGCATTGCAGCATGTTGTTCCTCATCGCTTTGACGCGTAGCTTCTGATACGACGGACACTTTAACAAACAGCAGGCCGTCATTAGAAGTAAAATGGTCTATGGTTCTAACTAATGGTTTAATAGTTACTGAGCGATATACTTCAGTTTTTACACGTTTAATTATTGATATTATAGACTGTGGTTATTGCATTTTGTTTTCCACATAATAATTTAGTGCAAGCAGATCAATGGGTAAGGAGCATTGTTAATTTTATTATGTCACACAGGCTTGTAGAGAGCCAGAGAGTATATTACGGCCCCCAGGCCCGTAAATCAAACAGTGCATTTCCTCTCCTCAACCGAAGTGTTACATGAAAACATTGGTCTACATTTAAACTGAAAAGTATAAACCTTAGGCTCATAGAACACAAGCATGCAAGTGGCTGGATGTGTTAGAGAGAGAGATTTCAAGAAAGAGAAATGGAAAGACAGTGGATGTGTGTGAGTGTGTTTGTACTTGAGCCGAGCGCGCAGTTGAGGATTAAAGGAGCACATGATAACATACAGGAGGAAATGCTGGATGGGGTGGGGGGATTCTCTCCAACACCCTCCTTTTTCTCCTAAAAATCTGCTATGATTCTGAACCCACGCATCGCCACAAGACATCTTTGTCCGTCTCCTTCCCCATCGTACTCTTCCATCCGATACACCTCCTTCAGAACCCCTCACACCCCCCCCCCCCAGTATCAATCTAATTGCTAGCACAATCATGCTGTGTGTCCATCGCCATGGGAAATATTTCTCTGTGGGGTTAAATTTATCCAATCCCCTCCAAAAAAAAGTAAAGGAGATTTTTTTATATCATCTCTGATATAATTCCCAGAAGGCCACTTCCTCATCCTAGCTTCCTTTCATCTCAGTGTTCCCTCCTTGCTCATCAGTTTGGCAAGAATCTTAAGTCATATGTTTCTGGTTGATTTTCTTTTAAGCTTCCAGGAAAATGCCTCTTCGTTGCCGTGGAGTAACTCCACGACGCCCTGAATGTTTCTAGAAAGGTCTTTCAACCCTCACAGAACATAATGCTCTAATCGTGTGTGTGACTCTGGGTGCCGATGCACACTGTATGATCACATCAGCCTATCATTTAGCCCTAACCAGCTGCAACACGCTTGACGTAACATTCAAATGACTTCCTATGTTAGATCCCTCCTGGCATCTCAGCTCTCTCCGGGCGTGAATTGGACTTGTGCACTAACTACAACAACACCGATAACAACAAGACAGAGAGTATCATGTCTCTGCCGACTGCTCTAACATTTCTTGCCGGCTGTATCAATATCAGGGAGATGAAACATTTATGAGGTGTACACAGCGATGGTGAGCCTCCATCTGTGGTGTCATAATAAAGTATGCTGCCTGCTACCGTGCCTGGCAGAGTTCCCTGTTAGCGTTACTGATAATATAATCCTACACGCACGCACACACCAAGCTGCCAACAGCTGCATTAGCAGCCCAACACTTTGCTTGTGAAGTGCTACAAGTAACCTCCAGGGAGCTAGACGGATCAGGTATGTTCTGGTTTCATATCTCTCTAGTCATAATCAGACTGGTTGAGCTCTAACTATTGACTTACCTTTAAGAAATACAGTGATGCACTATATCATCAGGCAGGTGTTCTACGAAAATGTCAACAATATTTTGACTACAAGTAGAGTGTATACAAACCATTTCATGTTTTCAAAGTGAAATACAAATTCTGGGAATATTTTCATAGTACTAAGAAATACATTTAAGGTGGCTTGGGTGGTCCAGTGGTTTAAACTGCCTCTTCTTATGCAAATGTACTGTTGCAGTATGGGCTCTGATCCATCAATTTGCTTTTAAAACAACAAACCTCACGTCTTTTGACACTGGATATGTCTAATAAAAAACATAAAATAAAATGTCTGAAAATATATTTAATAAAATAAAGATATAAACATAAAATAAGTATGAATGTATTATATATGTTCACTCCAAAGTTAATCCTTAGTAAGAACCATTGGCAGCTATTTAAGCTGTGAATCATCTGGAATAACATTCTGCCCACTTGGTTCTACCCTTAGTCCAACACTTATCTATTGTTTCCCTCAAGCTCAGTACATTTACTCTGCAATCACTGATGTATAGCAATAGTCAACCCCTTACAGAGTTTTACATGCAGATGAAAGAGAGACCTGAACATTCAGGAAAACTCAACACCTCTTCAAACACAATTGTCATGCTAAGTTTGCATTAAAATGTGTGCCCTTTTCCAGCAGAAACCAAATGCATTGTATCCCCATGTTAGCTTTTCATATTAGGCAGGATTTCCTATGCTAATAAATGGGTTTGATTATTTTATACTGATTCTAAAAATTTTAACCAGTTTAATGTGATGACAATCAATACCCACAACATGATGCTTCCATCAATATAACTGATCGTACAAACAGATCAGCAATTACATATTTACTCCACAGGCCTGTATTGCAAAGTGAAATTAAAGGAGCTGATGATAACAAACACATTCCAAATCATGGATTCCTCTTTCTACAAGGAACAGAACAAACAGCACCAACTACTTGGCTTAAATTATAAAACAATTTGTTTAGGTCAAGCCTAACACAACAAGACACATACAGAAATCCTTAAGTATTGTGGTGGCAGCAACATGTTATGGGTGTACTTGACATTAGCAGGCCTGGGACGTTGGTCAGGATTAAAATATATACTGTATGAAAGAAGCAAAGCAAATGTTAATAGACAGCTCTAAACTAAGTTCTGACTGCTTGGCAATCACTATTTTGTATTGCTGTCCAGTAATTCACTGATGTTTGTATATAAAATATATTTTTTTGTATATAAAACAACAAAGTTTGTGCAAAGTTTTTGGAATATTGTTAAAAAGAGTCACAGCTTGAATGACTGCCTGTGCTACCAATTATTAACTCTGGTGTGCAAAGACCAAGAACAAGCAAAATCTGAATACTATGTAAACACTGATTGCTATGGGAATCCTAATACATTTTTTTTTAAAGTAGTTAAAACCCTGAAGAGCATTTCTTCCACATCATTACCAAAATATTTAATGCTGGACACTGGGCTTGTTAGAGATAGAAATGATTTAATAGCCATTTTATTCCTGCTGGCACTCTTTGCAAGTACTTTCACAGAATACAATGGAAGTGACCAAGAAAAAAATGTCAATCAAGCGTTTGTCCAGGAAACTCAGATGTTGATATTAATGTTTTTCACTTCACTGAAAATGTAATCAAAGCTTTGTTAAGTAATAATATTAAGAGAATAACGGACTGTTAAACTGGACCCAGGTCTCCTAGTTAGTTCTGCACCACTGATATCTGGACACCTAACACATATTTTTAAAATGACATTAATTACTGGGTTTATCCCAAAGGTTTGGAAAACCTCACATGTGGTGACACTACTGATCTTTTTTTTCCCCATTTTTCTATCCTACCTATTCTCACTGACCCTGACTTGTCGGCAGCTCTGCAACTCCTTGACAGATGCGAGTAGGTGAGGGGTGCGCACATGGTTCATCCAACCACATGTCGCAGAGCCACAAATTATTTTCTCATTGCTCATCCAACACGGAAGCCATTAGTCAGTTCAATATTATCGCTTGCACAGTGCTACTTGGGATGTTTAAAGCTTGGGAAATCTTTCTGTATCCAAATCCGGCTTTAAACTTCTCCACAACAGTATCTCGGACCTGCCTGGTGTGTTCCTCGTTCTTCATGATGCTCTCTGTGATTTCAACGGACCTCTGAGACTATCACAGAGCAGGTGCATTTATACGGAGACTTGATTACACACAGGTGGATTCTATTTATCATCATTAGTCATTTAGGCCAACATTGGATGATTCAGAGATCCTCACTGAACTTCTGGAGAGAGTTTGATGCACTGAAAGTAAAGGGGCTGAATAATTTCGCACGCCCAATTTTTCAGTTGTTTATTTGTTAAAAAAGTTTTAAATATCTAATAAATTTCCTTCCACCTTATGATTGTGTCACACTTGTTGTTGATTTTTCACAAAAAATTACAGTTTCATATCTTTATGTTTGAAGCCTGAAATGTCGCAAAAGGTCGAAAAGTTCAAGGGGGCCGAATACTTTCGCAAGGCACTGTATGTATGGTTGTCTACTTTTGTTAATATTATATGTATTGTGTGTTGTGTTTGTGCACAACCCTCTGGACACCAATTAGGGCCGCTAATCTTGGGTAATTCCCATTACGCACGTGAACATTGTTGGTTGATTATTCCACACCGGTTTGTGCTTGGTAATAAAGAACACTATATCAGCTTCTGTGTCCAGAGGGTCGACGCACATTATTGTGACTTTCAGTCCTGTTATCGTGTGGGGTTAGAATGTGAGGATGGCTGCATTTCAGGTTGTTATGGGCCTGACGGACATTGTAAGTGTTCATTATTGATTGTGTCTTCACTACTAAGTGTTGTACATAATGGATATGTTGTCTTGAGCCAGGCGTACAATCTGTGTGTTTAGCATTTGTGTCTATGCCGCGATAGAGCATAGTAAAGCTTTATACATATCCATTGTGCAGCTTCGTTATAGAGGTTAATCAATACCTATATGTAACTATGATGGTGTTCCTTGCATTCAAGTGTTCAGTATACATCTATGAACACACTTCCCCTGCATTGGCCTCTGTCTCTCCAACACCTACACATACAACATCAACAAAAGTAATAGCTTATCTCCAGTCAGACTGCTATAAAAATTCCTTACAGCTTACCTGGTGTTGAATGCAAGTAAAACAAAATATCTACTTTTTTCTTTTAAGTCCAGAAATCAACACTTATATGAGCATTAGATCATTACCCTGGATGGTTCTGTCCTAGAACGTGTTCCATCCTACAAATACCTGGGAATTTAGTTAGATAACAACTTCTCATTCAAAACACACATTGCCAAATTGTTGAAGAAGCTGCGGTTCCATGGTGATACATGCTTCAGCATCAGTGCTAAAACTAGATGCAGTCTATCATGCAGCTCTTCATTTTATTACTAGTGCAGATTTCCGCACTCATCCTTGACTTTTGTCCACTGTAGTTTGCTAGGATTCCCTGGTCTCAGGAAGAGATATTAGTTGACATTTGCATACAAGGCCATAATGCACAAGCTGCCATTTTATCTTACCTCAAAAGGTTATCTAATATGCTCACAAGCCTGGTTAGTGTTTGACATACTGTACCTCGGGTACACAGCATTGTTAGGGAAAACAGTATTACCTACCATGCCCCCAACTCTTGAAACACTTTACAGAGAGCTTGGTAAGTTGGTTCTGTTAGGACACTTCAAATCTATGCTTAATGGGTTTTCTGTTAAATGCCATTGTTATTGTTAATTTGGTGTATTTTAATGCTATTATATTTATATTATTTATATTGTATAAAATTTCTCTGTGCACAGGACTCTGGAAAATGGACCATTGATCTCAGTCTGATTTCTCTCTGTAAATAAAGGTTAAATGTTTAAGTATTTATATCAAAAACCCACTGATTGTGACCCATAATCAAACCGACCATTGAAAATGTACAGTACTGTATGTTGCATAGATCTGTGAAGGGGCAAAATTAAATTTCCAATGATTTTCTTTCTAGATTTGATATAAAAGGTCTGACAAACTTACCCTTCCAATGAGCACTGGTTCTGGACCTCTGTACTCCTCAATCACAAAGAACTGGTTCCACTGCCAGCTCCGCCTACGGCGAGAGTGCGACCCCACCTCTGATTGAGTTAGCCCCTCCTCCTGAGACACAGAGTCCTGCCCAGAGATACTCTCTGGGGAAACATGTGTCTCTCGATGGCAGTCAGTCAGTAGTCTCAAGTGATTGTCATGGTCTCCATTGGCCTTCATAAATTCCAAGGCTTGGTGCTTCTGAGTCTTAGCAGCATCCACAGCTTCAGTCTGGGTTGATTTAATGTTCTGTATCTTTTCAGAGGTCAAAGTGCTTGTAGGTGTGAAGTCCGCAGTTTTGATGAAGTCTTGAGGGGTGAAGTCGGCAGTTTGAGGTGATTTTTCATCCAGGTCATTATTTTCTGTTAGTCCAGTAGCCAGTGAGATGTGGTTCTTTAAAAGAGCTGGAACATTCTGTCCAGGATCCACTAGATGGACAGTTCTTTCTGCAGCCCCTGTTTCACCTAAGTCTTCCTGACCACTGTGCTCTGCAGGGGGTAAATGAACAGTCAGCGAGCTACACCCTCGTTGCTCTTCCCATATACAAACGAGGAAGAGAACAAGCATGGTCGGGGCAGTCATCGCAGAGTTTAGTTAACTGGTTTCAACAAATCAAAATCTCCAGAGATAGTATTTTTCCTCTCCATGGTTTTCTCACATCTTCTCTCCACATGGTGCTTTTCTCATCCAACCCCAGGGTCAGTCTTCATTCTATTAGCTTCTCACTGCCATGCTGCCATACACATGCTGCAGGGACTCTCTTCCACGGCCAGAGTGCAGATGAGCTGGATTACCTGAGAAGAGAGATAGTTAAAGTAATCTCAGTTGTTTTAATTAAAAGTAGAGCAAACAGCTCTGAGGTACAGGAGGCGCCGAGATGTTGACACTGTTCTCATTAACTCGCTTAGACCTGAGGGGCTGGCGGCCATTTTACAACTCTGTATTGTGTGGAATATGTTCCAACAGCACTGTACTGTCTGCACATATTTTGCCTCGCAGGCCATGTCCAGATGTTAGTTTCATGTTGAGGGATTTAAAGTATCTGATTCTTTCGGCAGTCAGATAATAGAAACGCAAAGGCTATTGTAAATCTGTTGTAAATGTGCAGCAGAGGCAAAACATATAATCTATATATCTATCTTTAATGTATAATGTCTTTAATCTATTAAAAGATGTAAAATTGTCATTCTTGCACAAAACGCTTTATACTTGTTGGTTTTCAAAAAAATATTTGAATAGGGCAGAATAATGAGACTACTGTGTTCGATATGGGTTTAGAGTCTAGAATATGAAGGTTTTATAGAGCTTTTAGTCTGGAGTTTGGACCTAGGAGGCAGAGTTTGAGGCACAGCTCCCCTAGCTTGGTGTTTCTGCCATTAGTCTATGACATGATGGATGCATGTCACCGTAAAGGTGGCCTCGCCATGCCTCAATGCCAAGTAGTAAAAGAAGTCCCTCTTAAGAGATGAATTGGACTCGTAAATATGTCCTCATTTCCCAGAGGTTTAACGATCCAAGTTTCGTTAGTATTAGAGTCAGACTTCCGGCCATTGATCTTCCAGACTGTGTGCAATGAAAGCTGTCACCAACTTAACAAGACTGAAAATGTGTAATCACAATTCCTCAATCTTGCTTTCATTTTGTTCTCCTCTTTTTTTTACTTACTCTCCACCTCCCTCCCTCTCAATTTCTCCCTCCCTCTCATTCTCTCTGCTCGTCTGCACATCTCCCTCTCTCAAGCTCTCTTTCCATCGCTCTTCGTACCTCTCTCTCTTTCACTCTACCTGTGAATTTGTCATTGTCACATTTTATCTTTCCCTCCCTCACGTTTAACACGGAATCCCAAACACACACTCAGATTCCACAATAGTCATTTGTTTCTGCCTTTAACAATATAACTGCTGCCGGGGTCCGTGCCAAACAAGATCCTCTTTTTCCATTGAATAGCCTCGTCTGTGCTCCCGGTTACATCGACATTAAAACGTTTGCAATTCTATTACAAGACCCAATCATTTAGATGCAAATGAGGCAAATGAGGGCCTAAGTTAAAACATTATTTTACTGTGTATAATGAATTAGAATGTTTAATTTATCAAATTTTAGAATGTTTACAGCAGGGACACAAGACTAATTCATTTCCATTCAGCAATTGCCCTAGTTTCTTGCTTGAGAACAAAGAACTAATTTGAGCTTTTGATCGTACGAAACATTGTCGACTTTGTTCTGCTTCTTGCGCCTCCTCACATCAATTCTTACGCAGAAAAAAAGAGAAATGTTTAAAGGGAAGAATGCATTTTTTTGTATTTTACACACATTAATGCCCCATCATCAATATTAATGGCAGCTGTGCACTCAGTTTCTCAGAAACTCTGTGTCCGTTCCCTCATCTTTAAACCATTCCCTGTGTCTTCTATCTTAGGCTTTTAGACCCATTCACGTTCTTCAGTATAATGCTGCATCTTTAAACCATTAACATAAACATCCCATCATAGTGCTGCCTGGCACATTTTAAAACAGTTAGTCTGAGTGGTTGTATTGTTCTTATTTCTACTACAGCACAATTAACGACAAGGAACAAAACAGGCTGTTTTCAGCATTTGAGATACAGGATTTAGTGAGATGCGGCACTTGGGGGTATGGGGGGGGGGGCAATATTGCTGCTTCGGAGGCGGGATGACGAGTGTTGACACAGGCCTTCACTGGAAATGGCTGTTCCAGTCTCGCCTCACTGTAACGAAGCTGTTTCATTTTTATTAAAAATAGCATGTGCATGTCAGCCCTTTACATAAAGATATCACGAGGGGGTTGGGGTGTAGAGAGAGGGGGGCAGAGCGGGGCATGAGGGCTATGTGATAAAGGGTTGAACTTGGCTGGCTTAAGCAACGAAGACAGGCAAAGATCTTTGGCTTCCCCCGTGCATCTCCCTGACATTCCCTTTCCTTCCATTCATCTTAATGTTTGAAGACTGCTCAGCTTCTTTCTCCCCCTCTTCCCTCTCTCCTCTCCTCTGTGAAGGCAGTCCTCTTTCCAGTCTGTCTAAATCAAACTGATGAGGAGAGGCCTCTCAGTGGCTGTACTCAGCACATCACTCATCTTGCCATTGTCAACTGACATTCAGTCAGTCAATCAAAGCTCTGTGTTGTGGCTGTGTGCTCTAACAATGTGTTTATGATTCACTTGACACAATTAATGTGCTCAAAAAAGCCTCTGGTAAGATGGGACTGGGGACTATCTACTCTGACTGGCTTAGTGTGACTGTGTTTATGAGAAAGAGAGGGTGACAGAAATTCACTGGGCACAATCTGGTTGAATCAGATGCTGTTTCAACATCAAGGCAATTTTCAAATCCTTTCAGCCAGAGAAGCAAACATAGAAAATGTAATATAACTTTAATACAAGCATGACAGTTCAAACACATGATTATTACATCAATGTAACCAATTGTTTACATAGACATATTTTTACTAAATATGTTGATTTCTGTTAGCCTGGGAAAACCCTGACGGACTTCTGGCAAATTTAGATTTGCTCTGCAAGTCAGTCTGGCCAAGAGCCCATTCAAGCCCATTTCCAAATGTTCTAAATCGAGGCATCAATCTCAACCGTTGAGGCGGGCTTTATGCGATGACGATAATGCAGCTATATACTGTCATTGGTTGAAACAGACAATTACAACAGTGGCTGCTGCAATGGAACATCTGCAATATCACTCTTCAATATCACGATTCAGCTATCGAGTATGTTTTAAGCAATTTGAAAGTTTCCTTTTTGTTAAAAACCAAGCAAAGAACAACACTCAAAGCCTTCATATCTATTAAAAGATGTTGTTGCAGTCTTGCCGACTCGATTCGGCAAAAGTCTGATATATCCAACTGCGCCGAGAGGCATTTGAGCGGCATCCGTTGGTGACGCCCCTTTGGAATTGGGCTGTGAATGAACCTTGCCCAGACCCACTCCCAGTCAGACCTGAGAAGGGTCTGGTGTTAACCAGGTTAGATTTCTATACTTTTGAAACAAAATCAGATAGACAATGCAGTCCATGGTGATATGGTCTGTTGCAAATGTTTTAATCTTTTGGCTCTGGATTCCAGTACTTTGGAGTTTAAATGTATATGATGGGATCATGCCACCGTTTGGTGATTGGTCTAAGCTCCCAACTCCAAACCACCACACCGCCTGGCGACAGTGTCTGTTCCTCTCTGTCTGCCCCTGCATACCTGTCTCCCTAGGTCTGCTGCTTACTCTCCTATCAATAAAAAACAAAGAAATACCAACAAAAATTAAAATATTATGGATGCCAATAGAACTGACTAACTTGTCATCATTGATGGTGTAACTGCTGAGAGCAGCAGTAAGTGGAATTCAGAAAAATACAGAAACCGATCTTCTCAGATCCAACCAAATGCATCAAAACACAATGGACGCCATTTTACCTCGCTAGATCAACGACCCCAAGCATAGTGATGAAGCTTTTTTTTAGGGCCAAAAGTTTGAGAATTTTTGCTGAATGACCTTGTCAATCACCTGAGCGGAATACATTTGAGCATGCATTTCATTTGCTGAAGACAAGTTTGAGGGCAAAAAATAACAAACCTACATGAACTGAAGCTGGCATCATAAGCGAAGATACTTCACATATAGGGATGTCTATGTGTTGCAGATCTAAGGCAGTCAAATACTAAATATGTTGATATTATTTAATTTGTTCAATTACTTTTGGTCCACTGAAATGCTACAGTGGTGCTTGTGAAAACCCTTAGAATTTTCTATATTTCTACATAAATATAACCTAAAACCTCCTCAGATTTTCACACGTCCTAAAGGTAGATCAAGAGAACACAAATAAACAAATGAGACAAAAATATTATATTTAGTCATGGATTTATTGAGGACAATGATGTATTATTTCATATCTGTGACTATCAGGTGTGAGTGGGCAGCCTATTTAATTTTAAGAACAGGGTTCTATCCAAATCTGATCTTCAAATCACCTGTTTGTGGAAGTGTACCATGGCACAAAAGAGATTTCTGAGGATCTCAGGAAAATAGTTGCTGATGTTCATCAGGTGGGAAAAGGTTACAAAACAATCTCTAAATTGTTTTGACTCCACCAATCCACATTCAGACAGATTGTGTCAAATGGAGGCAATTAAAGACCATTGTTACCCTCTCCATGAGTGGTCAGCCAACAAAGATCACTCCAAGAGCAAGGTGTGTAATAGTCTGCGAGGTCTATTCGCAGACTATTCGAAGGAACCTTCTAAGCCACTAAAGGCCTCTCTTACATTGGCTAATATCAATGTTCATGAGTCCATTATAAGGAAAACACTGAACAACAATGTTGTGCATGTCAGGGTTGCAAGGAGAAAGCCACTCCTCTCTAAAAGTACATTGCTGCCTGTTTGCAGTTTGCTCAAGATCACGTGGACAAGCCAAAAGTCCATTGTAAAACAATTGTGGACGGATGAGGCCAAAGTAGAACATTTTGGTTTAAATTAGTTTGGTGAAAGGAAAACACTGCATTCAAACATACAAATCTTTTCCATCTGTGAAACATGGTGGTGGTAGTATCATGGTTTGAGCCTGTTTTGCTGCATCTGGGCCAGTACGGCTTGCCATCATTAATGGAACAATATATCCTGAATTTTATCAGCGAATTATAAAGGAAAATGTCAGGACATTTGTCTGCAAACTGAATCTCAAGAGAAGGTGGGTCATGGAGAAAGACGATGACCCTAAGCACACAAGTCATACTAACAAAGAATGGTTAAAGAAGAATAAAGTAAATTATTTTAAATGGCCATGTCAAAGTCCTGAACTTAATCCAATCAAAATGTTGTGGAAGGACCTGAAGCAGCAGTTAATGTGAGGAAACCCATCAACATCCTTGAGTTGAAGCTGTTCTGTATGGAGGAATGGGATAAAAATATTCCAAGCTGATGTGCAGGACTGATCAACAGTTACTGGAAATGTTTAGTTGCAGTTATTGCTGCACAATGGGGTCACATGCTTAAAGCAAAAGTTCACATATTTTACCACTCACAGATATGTAGTAATGGATCATTTTCCTCAATGAATAAATGACTAAGTATAATATTTTTGTCTCATTTGTTAAATTGGGTTCTTTATATCTACTTTTAGGACTTGAATATCTGATCATGTTTAAGGTCATTTTTATGCAGAAATAAAAAGCTCTAAAGGGTTAACAAACTTTTGAGCACCACTGTATGTATAAAAGGGCTATCATTTCTACACGACTCACAGCTTATGGATGCAAATACCCTAAAATTAAAGCTGGCAGTCTGCACTTTAACCTCTTAGTCATTGTTAAATGTCAAATCGAATTTGATGGAGTATAAAACCACAAAACCTGTGTCCCTGTCCAAATACTTGATGGACTGCATTGGATCTACAGCTGTCGATGTTTGTCACCAACATCTATTGTTTCAATACAAACAAGGGTTTACCTAAAAATAGACAAATTGACAGATATTGAACAGCCAATTCAATATCACTTTTGATATGCAGTATAAATAGCATATTGACCTTTTTGAAGATACCAAATTATACACTGAAGTCACATTTCTAACTGGAACCATAAAAACAAAATCTAAATAACAGAATTAATGGACTGTGTCAGGTTTAATACTTATCTTTGTATCGGAATATTGACATTGTTTTATCACAGTAAATAGAAGAAAGGTATGGCTATTCTACAAACATGTAACTGCATTTAGTCAACCTTTAAATGGGAAGCTTACACTATTTTGAAGTTAAATATTTTCCTAATCATTGGAAGCAAGCATGTTCAGAACAGCATGCAATGGTTGCAATACTGATCTGGGAAGTCTATCATACAGCATTTATCAATTGCAAAGTGCACTTTAATATAATACAGGAAATGTGGTTGTGTTATTAAATAAACCACAATGAGAAAACATTAAGTTGTGGAATTAAACACAACATATCTAATATTACTATTTGACTATCAATTTGTACAGCTAAACTAAACACTGTTTGGCTGATAAATGTTCTTCTCCTCGGTGATGTCTAAAACTAAACGTGCGAATGTGGAACATGGTCTCTTATTCTCGTTTTTAAGGCCTATTTTTCTCTCTCCCACTTGTCACAGACACAAACGCGCAAAAAATATCCAGGCTGTTTATTAGCATACTATGTGGAGACACTGAAAAGCCTGGAGCACGACCTTGTCTTGTTAGAGAACGCTGGAGATGTGACCTCTTTGAAGCATGTTAATGTGATTTGAACACACTTGGCCTAACTATAATAATGAATGCAACGCTAACCGTACCACGCTACAGGCGCGTAACTTATGATTTTCATTACCAGTGGGGTCTGCAGGTGAGCGTTTCCCGCGCCGCGATACTCTCTCTCTCTCTCACACACACACACACACACACACACACACACACACACACACACACACACACACACACAAGAACGCAAGCACACGCACGCACTCACATGCACACAGGTGCGTATTGCCTAACAGGAAGGATGGCAAGCGGACTATCACGTTGGTGCCATCTGTCAAATCTTCGCGTTTAGTTCAGTCAACCAAAATATTCCGCATTTGGTCCGCTCCAAAGCATCTATTGGATATAACTGCATTACAGTAGCCTATATTAACAATTCGTCTACTACTAAAACCACTGACATCCATCTGTTCCAGACATCTGAAGGAAAAAAATAAATGCATATTATTTAAATATAGGCACCCCACGCGCACATAAAAATCTAGACTGCATTCACAAACATGGAACACAACGTGCGGACATTGGAGTAACATTTTACTATTTGCCATGCATAACACTGTCAACTGTCAGAGCCACAATAAATTTTGAATTAACCAATCGATACCCCGTTCTTTCCGCAAGACGCATGGGCTACAGATGAAACTGCACCCCATTAAAAAAACGGTTTGTCCCCATGAATTAATCAGAAACATGTCAATCTTACCTTTTAATAGATCTAAAATATCGCATCCTCTTCGTCTGTCACTGATTTAACTGCAGGTGCTGAGTGAAATACAACTAGAATCCAACGTGGGGAAAGAAGCCGGTGTTCCGTGTGAGCGCACGCTCATACGCTCTCTCTCTGGCGCTTGTTAGACTATCCCTGAAAATTCCAAATCACTCCCCCTCTCTACACAGGCCCCCTGTTCTCTTCGCGGGGTTTACCATGTTTCTTATTTTTAGGGTAGACTAGGTTAAAACGATTTGAGTATTCACCGCGTGGGTGCTATTGTGGGCATGTTTGGATTGCATTATGTGAATGCAAATGTAATTTATTGTACTTTTCACCCTAGTAACCATGTGACCCAGAACATATCAGTGCCGACCAGCATGCATCAGTCAAATAAAGAAAAAAGTCTGTTTGTCATGGAAATGTACAATAATTTAAGTAGGACTAACAATAGTCTGTCAATGTGGTGCCTTGCACTCACAAATGATATTCAGCAGCAGTCTCTAAGGCACGCATCAATTGTCAGTTTCTTAAAGTTGGTGGCTGTTAAAAGGAAGTAGAAATATGCTGAGTGCAGTGAAACTGAAGTCAGTGAATACAAAGGCCCATACTAGTGTTGTAAGAACATGAATAATTAAAAATTTTAAATGTGAAAACATTGCCATCAGTGTGTGTGTGTGTGTGTGGGGGGGGGGGGGAGGCAATGTTTTAGCAAGTCTGCACAATTTCCCAAGTGCATGAAACCCTCTGGTAAATTACTTTAGCCTTGAAGCAGAAGCTATGGCGGTTTTCACTTAAGTAAAAAACAAACATATTGAAAGAGCTCAACACTCATTTATCTTTTGCCATGTTCCTTCATGACAACAATGGCCTACTGTACGATTACTGATCGGTTTAATTCACAGCTATACAACAAAATGAGAATGATAACATTTATTGGAAACTACACAGAGCAGCCCAGAGAAATCAAACAGTAAAGTCAGACAAGCCACTATTTTCCAGGAGGCACATCCCTTCCGTCTTAGGCTAAGTAAAGAACGGTGAGAGCCAGCCTGTTTACTCATATTCTAAATAGTCCAGATCCTAAATGTGGAGGTGTGTAAACACTTTTTAGAAGGTGAATGGTCCCCCTGGACTCTATCGTTTACTCTGTTCCTCTTTATGCCTTTTCTGCCTGGTACTGTTGGTGGAGCATGAGGACATCTGACTGGGATACCCGAGTCCAGCCGTCACTGTGGACGTGGTACAGGTTGACCTGTCCTCCGCTGTAGGCGTCTCGGTAGGTCGCCTGGTAGATGGCCCTGCGGCCCAGTTCGCATGCCTCCTCCACTGTCAGGCTCTGCTGCTTGAGACCGCTGTCCACCACCCCGTATGCGTACATGGAGCCAGAACCCACTGCAAACAGGTCCCCGCACACACGGTTCCCCTCAGAGTCCACATAGTACAGGCCTGGAAATGGAAAAGAAAGTGGAATGTTACATGGCAGTGGTGCGAATGGAAGTCATGCAGGTGGTTTTTAGAGTCATCACTCCATAAATGATGGCAGGTTTACAGTATATCATACTCTGGTGTTTCACTACCATTTTTTCCAGCACCGGCGTCAAAGTGTGTACAAGGTTGTTATGATCCAACATTAATGACAAAATGTCACATCAGTGGATTGTCAGTCAACGAGCTGGTAAATTCTTGCCACATTTTTTATTTATAATAAAAAATACCCTGAACTATAAACTGAAGAACTGGTTTAAGAAATCTTAAAAAAACAGAAACTAATACAATGAAATATAATGCATTTCAGAATTTGAGAAAATAATATACATTGTTATATTACACATGTGCTTATCATGTTAACCATACATTCACCAGCCACTTCATTAGGTACACCTGTTAAACTGCCCATTAATGCAAATATACAATCAGCCTATCACGTGGCAGCAAGTCACTGCATTTAGGCATGTAGACACAGGCAAGATGATCTGCTTAATTTTAAAAAGTTCAGACGGGCTGGTTTGAGTATTTCAGAGTGCACAACCATCTCTAGGATTTAGAGAGAATGGTCAAAAAAAAGAGTAAATATCCAGTGAGCGGCAGTACTTTGGGAGAAAATGCCTTGTTAATGGCAGATGAGTTCAGATGAGAAACGCCAGACTGGTTCAAGCTGATAGAAAGGCAACAGTAACTCAATCAACCACTCATTACAACCAAGGTATACAGAAGAGCATCACTGAATGCACAACATGTTGAACATTGAAGCAGACGGGTTACAGCAGCAGAAGACCACTCCTGTCAGCTAAGACCGGGAAACTGAGACTTACGATGTGCACAGGCCCACCACAATTTGACAAAGGAAGACTGGAAAAACATCACCTTTTCTGATGAATTTCGATTTCAGCTGCAACATTCAGATGGTGGGGTCAGAATTTGGCATAAAAAACATGAAAGCCTGGCTCCATCCTGTCTTGCATGCTTGGTTCAGGCTGGTGGAGGTAATGGTGTAAGGGACATTTTCTTGGCACACTTTGGGCACCTCAGTACCATTTGAGCACTGTTTGAATATCACAGTTAACCTGAGTATGGTTGCTGACCATGTCCTTCCCTTTATGACCACAGTGTCTTCTCGTTGCTAATTCCAGCTATGTCACAAAGATCACATTATCTCAAACTGGTTTCTCGACAATGACAATGAGTTCACTGTACTCAAATGGCCTCCACAGTCACCAGATCTCAATCCAAACGAGCACTTTTGGGATGTGGTGGAAAGGGAGATTTGCATCATAGATGTGCAGCCAACAAATCTGCAGCAACTGCTTGAAGCAATAATGTCAATATGGACCAAAATCTCTTAGGAGATTTTCCAGCACCTTGTTGAATCTATGGCACAAAGAATGAAGGCAGTTCTGAAAGAAAAATAAGGTCCAACCTGGTACCAGCAAGGTGTACCTAATGAAGTGGCTGTGAGTGTATGTTGTAGCCTATGAAAATACAATTGAACCTGCATGACCCCAATACATTTCAAACATACACCTTTTTTAAATCTAGTTTGTGTGTAGAACCTGGAGGCATGGTAGTGGCACAGTCTATTAATTTCAACAGCTGTCTACCTGGCCACAGAAACAACATTTTGCCATAGGGCGGAGTGAACATTTTGTTTTATAGTTACTTATCTGCAATTCTACATATGGTGTCATGTGGCCGGGAGAATAGTATGATTTTGAAGCGAATGCCATTTACGACTGAGTCTATTCTGCACTCCCCATGGGCACAACTGCTTTACAGCGTGATAACAAGAGGTGCTTTCTCTGCCTAAGACAAAGGATCTGCCATGCATTCTTAAATCATGGCAGCTGCGACGTTTAAGCTACTGCAATATTTAAACCCCTCATATATGCAATTCAAAATTCAGATCCCTAGTTATTTGCTTTTGCAATCTAAGATGGCATGACTTGATAAAAACCAGCTCTCACAGGGCTGAAGAGTACCGGAATGTTTTCTGCACTAAAATGGTTGAACTTCTCCATATAATTTGCCCTGTTAGTTCAGTTCGTTTGGCCTGGCTTCAACACCTTCTCCACTTGAGACTCTTAAGCAGTGTGCCATTGTCTCCACCTAGCAGATGGGAATACAGTATGAACCAGACAGGAGAATAACCAAACTATTATTGTTTGTTTGTTTAACTGCAGCAACATTACTATCTGTGAAACCTTCAGGGAGTAGCAGTGTATTATTCACTGCATACAAAGCATGTACAGGCTACTGAATATCACATCATACTGGGACAGCTACTGCTAAATTTCTTCCTGTTGTTAATAGACCAAATATGTGAATACATGTTTTGGTTTAGACATTTTGGGTTCCTTTGACATTAAGCAATGTGAAAGCGATTCAGTACAAAACTTTACCACAGCAAATTGATTCGAACATGCTCGTACTTTAACCGCACTTGAATAAACTGAAATGTTAAATCATCTCAAGGCTGGCTTTACGGTGGTGTAACTGAGGTTGTTAATAAGTGGTCTCGCATGTTCGCGAAGCAGACGATCTGCAGTTCAAGCCCATTAATGTGACAGAGATTCACAGTTTTTTTTTAAAATGTGACCTTGTCCAGCACTGACACCCCCGATTACGGTAATGGTAATGAAGAGGGTCCATACCTGGTCCAGTTTTGTCCCAGCCACACACCATGGTGCCCATACTGAGACCCATGCCTTTGTACTGGTATACCATGTTGGCCAGCAGCTTGGAGGCGGCGGCCACAGATATGCGCTCCTTGTTGCGGAGCTCGTAGACGCGACACTGGCGTGCCAGCAGTCGCTCCCAAAAGCTGCAGTCGGCAGCACCTCCAGCCATTGTGCCCAGCAGGTAGGGGTTGATCTCTATCACCTTCTTTACTGTCTGGGAGGCGATGTAGGAGCCGGCTGTAGCCCGAGAGTCCACGGCCACAATGACACCGTGCTGGAACTGAGGGGGAAAGGATATGGAGGTAAAAGTTAGACAATGGTAAGCACTGGATTTTGATTGGTCCTTTATCACAGACACGTTTAAATTTCATTGGCTATCTAGGCCAAATAGAGCTGAGCCATTCAATTAGTTATTTTAAAGAAATCTAATGAATGTAATGTTCTCATTCAGCGAAAATGTGAGTTTAAATTAGTTTAGTTTAAATAGGGGCATGATAACAAATAAATTCTTAAAGGTGACCATGGGCGATGTGTCGATACGTTTTTTAACTGATCCTTGGGGAATACACACTGCGCGTTTGATATGCAAAACATTTCTTATATTGTATCTGTAGCTATTTAGCGAACTATCGAGCAAATACTGGTTTATAAATGCAACATTAGCTGGTTAGCATATTAGCGCAGCTAGAGCAATAGCCTTACACATATGTGTGTGACAATGCCAGCAAGCTAGCTAGCATACTTACTTTAAAGGCTAACGTGGTGGTGCCATGAAGAAATTCAATCTTTCTCTCGGGTCCATCTCCGTCAGAACAAGCAGTTCTCACAGCGAAAGAGAGGTTATCCACCCCTACCGACTCCAAACCCAATTCTGCTTCATACAGACCCCTGGCAAAGCCATGACGCTGGCGACCATAGTTTGAAAAATCTACTGACTCACTCTGCAACACATTAGCAAGAGCCATCTTTGAAACTGAATGGCGAAAAAACTGTCCACTTCCGTTTACATCAAAACAAATTCTCCATCTCATTGTAAGTATTTCCGGCAGTCTTTAACGCTATGTTGTGTTTTGCTGCCCGTTACAGGCCGGAGTGTGAATTACACGTATTTTCTCAAATGGGGAAAAAGGAATAGGGAAATGACTCAAAAACGCAACCCCCGTTCTACACAACTGTTGTTGCATTCATCACATCTAATATATGCGGGTTTCTTTCCATTATTGCAATTGTTCACCATAGCTATAAATACAAGTCATCCACCCTTACTAAAAATAATCCTCTTTGGATTTGTCTCTTCAGAGGCCTGCCATTTGAATTCCTTGCTGTTGGGCTATCGTTTACTTTCCTTTCTACCTGATAGGGATCATATTATGACAATCTTCACTTGTCTCTATTAAAAAGGAGCTTTGGATCAGGAGCTGCATGGATGACAGTTTGCTTCCTCACTACATATTTACATTCCCTCTTAAGCTGCATTGCTGCACTTCCGACATTGTGGAATCTCCCTTCAACATATAGCTGCATTATGCCTGCATAATTGGCACCTAAAGCATGCAGCGTGTTCAGAACACTCATATCTAATAGTTAACATACCCGTAGCATGACATAATTAGTTAGGACGTCTGTATCAAAGCTCAGGACAACAGACAGGGCATCTTCAGTGAAAACGATATGCAATGTCAGAGAGCAGATCTGCTGGTGAGGAATTGCCTTGGACAGTTGACCCAGAATGGACTTGGATAGTTGACCCAGAGGCTGTTTACAGTTTTTCTTGCCCACTTTGAGTAGATTCAGGGATGATATCTGCTGTTGAGTCTGTTGAATCTGGGAAATCTCAACCGCAATACTCCAAGGAAGCAAGCATGTCTACCAATGACATGCTGGTTTGACCTTGTGATCAAGCCATCTGTACCCCTTGCAGAGCATTTATGGACAAAGCAACCTCATCTCAGTCTGTTGTGCTTATTATCACCCTGCTCAAAAAACCCAGAAAGTATTTAACAGAAATTCTGCTTGGAGTTGAACACGATAACCTGGCAGCAAAAGTGATTGAGCTTGCAGGAACACAATCTATTGCAAGGAGTCAGTAGAATTTGATTAAACAAGGCAGCCCTTGTCCAGTCCTAACCCGGTGCTGTGTCATTTTGCTTCAACACAGGATGAAATAACTATATAATGAATTAAACATGATTGGGTGTTAAAAGTCACTTCCAAAATGACAAGAAAAGCAGGAAATTTTAATTACAATAAGTCTAATGAGGATTCTCAGGATTCGGTGTAGTTATGAAATTGTGAATATCAATAGTAATGTTTATGAGGAATACCACTACTACCTTCATGTTATATCTACAGTTATATGTCCAGTTGATGTTTTTCTTTTCTTCTGCTAAGCCTTTTCTCCTTTGCCTTCTTTCATTTCACTTGTTTCCACTACTGCTCGGCCCATCCTTCCCCTCTTGTCTCTCCTTTCTTTCCTTCATCTTCTCTTTCTCTCTCTCCTTCTCTCGGTAATACTCCTCTTTCAGGTCCTCTCTGTCCCTTCGAGTCCACCCATTTGAGGTGATGTGGTACACGTCCACACAGTTCCCAGAGTAGGCGTCTCTATGTGTGGCTCTGTACACAGCCTCTCGGGCCAGAGATGTTGCTTCCTCCACTGTCAGGTCCCACCGCACCCCTCCGTCCAGAACAGAGTAGGCGTAGGGTGAGCCCGAGCCCACAGAGAACAGCTTTCCCCTCAGGCGTGTTCCATCACTGCACACATAGTACAAGCTGGGGCCCGAGAAACCTAGTCCCGCTCCAGCAGAGCAGTGCTCTGCACTTATGGCAGGTGAGAGAAAAGTTTCCTGTGACTCTGTTTGGGAGATTATAGCTATGTTCTTCTCCTGACCCATCCCTGCACTGCTAGGCTGAAGAAGATGTGTATCCACCTGTCCTCCATCCCAGCCACACAGCGTGGCCGCCACACACACCTCGGTGCCTTTGAAAGGGTGCAACATGTGTGCCAGCAGCTTGGCAGCCCCAGCTGTGGATAGCATCCTGCCGTGGCGGAGCTGGTAGAGCCGGAGTTCCCGGGACAGTATCCGTTTCCAGAGGGCACAGTCGGCAGAGGTACCTGAAGTGGTGCCCACCAAGTGGGAGTGGACTGGTATGATCTTCTGGGAGGCCGGGCAGGCAACCAGGCCATTGCAGCTTGAACGGGTGTCTGCTGCAGCGATCAGTCCGCCCTGGAAGATGAAAGCCAGGGTGGTAGTGCCGTGAGACATTGTGAACGGAAGAGCCACAGTGGGAGAAAGGGAAGGAGGGAATCCAGGAGGGAAAGAGAACACTGAATCCTGGTGAAGAGTGGGGATGATGTTCGATGCAATGTTGGGATTGATTTGGCCAAACTGTATTGGGCTTTCACTGAGGTACTCAGCAGCTGGTATAGACAGGTGCAGCGGGCTCCCACTGTTTCTCCACAAATAGCCACTGTTTGCTGTATCTCTGGTTCTTTCCCCAAAAAGCATGGAGGTGTCTTCCTGGTTCATACAAAGTGAACCTGAAAAATTCCATTTTGAGTTGATAAAAAAGTATCTAAATCCACAAAAATCCTGTAATGCCATTGAAGAATGTGTAGGGACACACTATGTAAAATAAATTACCTTAAGGGTCTCTGTGAGAGAGATGCACTGACCTGAATGTAAAAAATCATCCTTTTTATATGGTAACTTATCCCTCTGTTGTGTTGTCTGAACAAGTTGCGTGACATTGATAGCATTACATTACCTCATTACCAAGATGCGTGGAGTAAGCATCAGCAGTCATCTAAAATGGTGCCTCTGAACATGATACATGTCTTACATGGGTGATCTGATTATAACTGTAAATGTCCTGATTTGTGTTCATCGAATTAGATTGTTTATCAGTCTATGAAATGTCCATTCCGTAAGTCCAAATGACATCTGCACTACCTGAACTTTAACCCCCTTTAAAAGGTGTTATTGCCACACACTACTTGAACCATTACATACATACATGTATAACAAAGGTAAGGGTGTATTGTAAGAAAAGGGAGGATCCTGAATGGCAAGCCTCAAAAACAGTTATAGTCTAAACGTTTTGAGAAATCAGTCGGTTTCCAGCTGGACATTAATTTTCAAATGTCTGTATTTAACAAATGTTTGTATGATCAATTTGTGTGTGACATTTTAAATTTAAATTCATGAATGCAACATGTATGTGAAATTATGATATATATTTCTTAAACAATACTGTGTGTGTCTTAGGAAAGCATGCAGATAAATTGCGGGGAAAAACACTTTTTATGAATGGGTTTATATAAAGGGGATCGACAAGACAAGGAAGTACGTTAACTACCGGTTTGTCCTGCTCTGCCACAGTTTACAATGGAGTGCTTTTGCTGATGAAGTGGCATAGCAGATCTCACGGAAAAAAATTCAGAAGAAAGTCTACAGAAGTTTGCTTATTAGAGATAGCTTAGGCATTTTCCCATTCTTTTAAGTTAATTTAATTGATTGTGAAAATATTTCGATTCAGCTAGAATGCAGTCATGAAAATTAACGTTTTTAAATGTTGTAAAACTTGTGGATATATTACCGTTGTCATTTTTATTTCGCTGGTAAGAAATATAAATTATTAATATCTGATATTGAATTTTAGTGTGAGTTTGCAACGCAATGTAGGAACGCTATAAGATTCCTGTCCGGTTTGTAAACGTGAAGAATATGTGTAGTTTGTTTGACTAGCCGACACTGCAAGTGTTTATTTCTATCTCTAAATCATACTATGGGTCATATATTATTCTCTTCTCATGTAGTCAGCGACACTGTTTACACAGTCTAGACTGGTATACCACCACGCACCATTATAGGCTATTATAGGCAATAGCTCGTGGTGATAAACTGAATTCGTTTAAAACAAGTGCAACATGTTTTATATACTACCCTATATACACATGAATGATTTTAACCATTTCCCGCAATTACATTTTTCATTAAGATTAATTTTACCATTGTTATGTTTCAAATTACGAATAAAATATTATATTATAACTGCTAGTCACCATGCTGCAAGCATCTCAGCATGAAGCTGACAAATAAGTTAGACTAAGTGATGAAAAGGCCTGCGGGTTTACTCATTATTTCGGCCGGCTTGGTTTTATGAAGGGATAATACACAGGGGACGTTACCCATATATTATAGTTTATTCTAATTAACTATTCAAAGAGATGTCTTTTGAAAACCTCAAGCGTGCATACTTTGTGATAGACATACTAATGAATCAAGTTAATTTCCACCTTTGTTGTCCCCATATTTACCAGGCAATATGTGAACCTTCATCCCACACATCTGTCTCCTCGACCCCATTTGGAGAAAGCACAGTGCTGCTTAATGATTCCATACATTTGGACTATGTCCCCAATATAGCTGTGGATGGCTCATTTGTCCAAATTAGGTACCAGTGCTCCAGGGCATGTGAGGTGGGCATGGACGTGGTGGCATCATTTACACAGAACAGGACAGAAGTGTTGGTTTTCAGGAGACGATGGACCAACCACAGGCACCTTCATGTCTCCAGGACGTGTCTGCTGAAATTAACATTTCCACCAGACATGCAATACAGAGAGGACCTCTTCAGCCGACACTTATCTGATGTCCATGCAATGATAGTTCGAGCCTGGGTGTACCACCTTGAGGAAGGCAAAGAAGACAGATGCCACGTGAATGGGTCAAGCTCCTACCATGGGTCACTTGTGAGGACGTTCAAAGTGTTTCATGTGATGCTGCCCTACGAGTGTCCGGCCAAGCCTTCCTCTGGGTGCCCCTCCTGGATGGCTGATTTGAGGTGGCGTCTGACCAAGGACAGACTCCATCAGTGCCCACATGAGTCAGGTCCGGTTTCAATCGACCAATCAAGTTGTATACTGTTTCTGTGTTTTCTAAGACTCAACTGTCTTAGACTTGTTCCTTTGGACTCTATGGTAAAATATTTAGGTGCCGACAGACAGGGCCAGAAAAAATGACTGACCTAATGTTTTTCTTTACAGTTCTCATTCTTTGTTATACCAGTTCATACTGTTTTCTCTCATTGATTTCTAGCCACTGTAGATATGTTGACATTCCCTATGGTTAGTACTGGGGAGAACTTTGGAGTGGTTCGAAAAATCCAGCCTTTCATCAACAGAGAACTTGAAAGAGCTCGTCTTCATGCCGTGGAAAACCCCAGGTTTGGATTGAATGTCACTTTAACAAAATAGTATAGTTTTATTAAATTCATCAACCCCCCCATCCCCGACATGACAGTGGATCATTTGGGCAATCTTGCGGAAAGCAGCTCTCTGCAGTGACTCAGATTAACACGAATAGCTATAACCGGTGTAATGGCAAATTAATTATACATAGTTTGACCTCTTACATACTGAGTTCATTTAGATTTCAAAGTAAAACAAAACGGTGATTTAAAATCACTTTTTGAAAATGATAGCATCAGGCATCTGTTGTTTCTGACTCTCATGCACTTAGGCGTTATTTTCTTTCAATGACTGCAGTTTGTTGCACTTCCATTTTGACGATAGGGTTGTCTACAGCGCTTTTTGCTGTCCACGTGCTTTGAATGATCAGCAAAAACAGGTGTAAAAGATGACACCAGTGGGCGCGCTTGATGAATGCTTAAGCATGGATGCACCATTTAAGACCAAAGTGAGATGTAATCACAGATTACAAGGACACAATCTTCCAACCCCGCCTCCCTGAGGCGTCCACAAAACAGTGACACAGAAAATGGGATGTGAAAGATCTCATTAATCTCTTTCTTTGCAGAATCACGGTGTCTGTGTGGGTATATCTGCTGCGGTGGTGTGACAAGAATCTGTGCGGCATCATCCATCACATTGATCAAAACAGCAAATACGACACACCCCTGATACAGCTTACTAACACAGGTGAGGCATATCGCCAACTTGTTGATCCACCTTATAGGATGTCAGGGTGTATATCGGTCTCACTCAATACCTACCCGATGAGCAAAAGATGCTCAAAAGACGTCCAAAAACGTTCAAAAAATTTTGAACAGACATTGATTATTCATGGGATGAATGTTCAAAAGATCTCTGTTGTACTGTGTATCGACGTGCATTTTGGGACACTGCTTTAAAGCACTGTCTTCATATGTGCTCTTTAGGTGAAATCATTATTCAGGTGCGTTTGGTTTCGGGCAGAGATCAGGCTTTCAGGGCCCACACAGCCCTACCTCTTCTAACCTGGATTAGGCTGGACTGCTCCATACAAGGCTCTAAGGTACCATGGAAATGCATTCAATCCAAGTCCCAAATGCATAATTAATAATTGCATTTGTCACCAGCAAAATACATATAAAACCACATACATCGATTAGACATAACATTATGATCACTTGCCTAATATTGTGTAGGTCCCCTTTTTGCTGCCAAAACAGCAGCCCATGACACATTTCTATCAGAACCAGCATGAACTCTATCAGCAATTGGAGCCACAGTAGCTTGTCTGTTGGATTGGATCACACAGGCCAGACTTCACACCCCTCGTGCATCAATTAGCTGCCCATGACCCTGTCACTGGTTCACCGCTTTTCCTTCCTTGGACCACTTTTGATAGTACTGTCATTGCAGACCAGAAACACCCCACAAGAGCTGCAGTTTTGGATATGCTCTGACCCTGTCATCTAGCCATCACAATTTTTCCCTTGTCCAAGTCACACAGGGTCTATGTGGCATAGTGGGCTAAGTCACTGCACTGCAGGACAGTCAACATCATGATAGTCAGTGGTTCAGCCTGATTATGAGTTCTCCTGCTTTCCCTGGACGTCCAGAATGAGGCAGCGCAAATTGCCATAGCGCTGCCTGGGAATTGGGGTAGATAATCTGAATCATCTACCTTGCCATGTCGCTTTCCAGTGACTACTTGTGTGCAGATCAGGCATCTGTAAATTCAATCAAGGAAGTATTGTTGATGAGCGTAATCGGTTCGTACATGATCTGACTAAAAGCTTCTGTGTTGGATGAGCAGTGCGAAAAGTATAGGCGGCTCTGTGACATGTGGTTTGATGAACCATGTGAAAAATCTTGAAAAATCACACAAAGAAAGGAAAAAGGCGCTCAAATCCTTACATATGCCCACTTTTCCTGTTCATCAACTTTGAGGACAAAATGAAGAAACATGAAAAATGGGCAAGTGTAAGCATTTCATTGACTTCCTGATTGTCCTCCCATCCCAATTTCCTTTTTTTAATCCTGCCATGTCGGCAGCTAATTGTGGGATGACGAGGGGCGTGCACATGTTTCATCTAACCACATGCACCCGAGCCCGCAATTCTTTTTGCACTGTTCATCTAACATGAAAGCCTTTAGTCAGATCACACACGGGATGATTACGTTCACTGACTATACTTCCGCGATTGAATTTATAGGCGTCCGATCTGAACACAAGGAGTCACTGGAGAGCGGCGTGGTAGGATAGATATTCTGATTTATCTAACCCAAATTCCGGGCAGCGCTATGTGTAGCCATTGTCTTTTCCACTCTTTCTTGCATTGTTTTTTAATAAATGATGGCTCAGTCACACCAGGCTCAGGTTCGTCCATGGGATCTTTATTGCCCAATCTCATTGCTGGCAATAAAAAAACTATATAATGATGGTAAAATTGGTCCTTCATTCAATCCCCAAACCAATCTCGTTGCTATCCAGGAAGAAAGTGGTCTAAATGTCTATGAGGTTAAGACCTAATTTACAATATATCATGAATTCTTAATAAAGTTCTTCACAATATTTGAACTGTTACACTACCACATCAATTTAGTCTCCCATTAAAACCTGTTTTTATATACAGATAAGGGTTACTGAGGTATTGGAGAATAACAACTAGCGAGGCCATTTGATAAGATGCTAGACGTAAGTTAAGGTGACCTGCAGAAAAATAAAGTATGTGCACTGTAAATAGATGGTTATTTACAGCTTAACTGGATCTTCGTTGAAATTATGGTTTCAGGAGTCAGGTTGTGGTTGACAAATAGAATGCTTTAATGAAGTAACTTCTTGTGCTGGAACAGGAACATCTCAGTACAAGACAAACAAGACGGGCTTGAAGAAGCCCTGAATAACAAATTAGAACAGGTTTATTTAGCCTTAGTATTGTTGTTCACATCCCTTCTAGTAGAAGACCCTTATCTCCTCAGACCCGTGACTGTCTCACATGAGCACATGTGCAGGTCACCTTAAATTATGTCTAGCATCTTATCAAATGGCCTCGCTAGTTGTTATTCAAATAATTCAGTAACCCTTATCTGTCTAGTGTCCTTTCAGTAAAATGTCCTATTAGTCTGAATGGCATCCACTATGTATTAAATCTGTGATGGAATTACAGTCTAATTTACAAGAGATCATATAGTTATAAGCAGTCTAATATATAACAGAGTTATAAGCTATAAGTCCTAAGCTATAAGCTACAAGCTCATTCTGATGCTATAATATAAGAACAGCACCTTGGTGGGCCCTCTCTCCTACTCATTTGCTTGGCCTTGCTCCCTGTCTCAGTCAACTGTTGTCATAGTGGCCCCATAGAGAACCCATGGTCAGGTTTGAACCCATGACCATTGTGATGTAGACTGTCCTGGAATGCAGCAACTGAGCCCGCTACGCCACGCGGACCACACAAGGGCCAAATTGTGATGGCTAAACGACTGGGTCAAAGCATCTCCGAAACTACACATCTTGTGGGGTATTCCCATTCTGGAGTGGTCAGTATCTATTAAAAGTGGTCCAAGGAAGGAAAAGCGGTGAGCTGGCGACAGGGTCATGGGCAGCCAAGGCTCATTCATCCACGTGGGGAGCAAAGGCTGGTATATGTGGTCTGATCCAACAGACGAGCTACTGTAGCTTAAATTGCTGATAAAGTTAATGCTGGTTCTGATAGAAAGGTGTCAGAACACAGTGCATCATAGTTTGTTGTGCATGTGGCTGCAGAATTGGCAGGCAAAAGGGTGACCCACACAATATTAGGCAGTGGGTCATAATGTTATGACTGATCAGGGTATATGAAGAAGCACACAAACTGTAGGTAAGGAAGATATGGGGAAGAATGGGGAATATAGAAGTTTGGAGTTTTGGAATTTTTGGAATTTTAACATTGTATGTCTGTGTTTTTCAGGTGACTCTGAGTGTTAGGCCTGCTGTGGAATTGAAAGGAGTGTCAGAGCACACATTTGAGTATGCTATAAAAGCTTTTTGGATAAAACAAACCTTTGTACTAATTTTTCTAATTCTAACTTTCATAGTTCTAAACATTTGCATATGTGAACATAGAAAAGGGATTGGAAAGCACTCCGTCACTTTTTACACTGGCACACTTCAAATATACCCAAAAGCTTCTACGAGAGCTTTGCATAACTTGATGTCAATCTTTATTTCTGTTGAATGCTGAATATTCCACAGCTTTCATACTGTCATCTATTACAATGACACTGCTGGCTACTTTGTGATTGGAGGCGGGCGGTTCTTGCCAGGTTTCCATGGCTATATTGGACCAATCAAATACTATCGTTTGGGAACAGAAAAGGTATGTGTTTGGAAATGTTCAATGCGAGGAAGCATTACAGATTTAGAAATGGACAATTAAGTCCAAAGTGGCAATTGTTCATATCATTACAATGTAATGACCGTTTAATTTCTAAATTACAGGTAATCAACCCTCTTTCTCCTGCTAAGACATTAGAGGGTCTGGATAAGACACTACGACAGTGTGATGAGATCAGAGCTCTCATTGCAACCTTTTTCCAGTCTCTGACACACAGCCAGGAAGTGTCTATGACAGGTGAGCTTTGTTCCATGTCCATTGACTCTGAGCCGCCTGCCTGTGTGTCGAAGACAAACGGTGGCACTGTCAGTATAAAGACCAGTGGGTGTTTCATGTTGTGTTATTTTGGCAAACCACATATGACAGTTCCAGTTACATTTTTCAGGTTTGTGTCAAAGCCACTACATCAGTGTATGGAAAAAGTTCAGACGGGGTACATGTAAACAGATGTGGACATGGAATGCACATTTAAAGCACCGTGCACTTTTCTGCTTCCTAGTGACCCAGCAAATGAACTTCCCCACAGGTACACTTCATATAGGATACCTATCATACAATCCTTTTGTTTACATTCACATTCCTTATTTAATTGCATTTCCCATATACTTGATAAGATTCAGTTGTATATAAATGCCGTAGAGTCAGTGTTACATACCACTCATGATGAAATCTCTGAAGCACAGAAGTTAATGTTGTGGATTTGGTCAGTTGCTTTACTTCTAAGTCTGTATGCTATAAAAATTGCTATACAGTATCTGTCCTGTATTGAACAGTGCTATATTGGTATACAGTATCTGTCCTATATTGAACA
>JACXGM010006913.1:11712-31867 GCA_016801145.1 Umbra pygmaea | reverse complement strand
GAAGCCTACTTTTGCGTTCATTTGATTGAATATTGTTTCTGAAATCGTATAGACTAAGTAAAAAAAGTAATTTTAAAGCTTGTTAATGATTTCAATGTGTTTAAATGAGAAACAAAAAAATTGGGCGGTTTTTTGTGAATTCTCGCGGTTTTTGACGAGGTTTTGGGCTGGAAAACCTGGCTGGCATCTGGCAACACTGGTTGTGAACGGGGCTAGTTGAGTTCGGTGAAGTGAATACAAGTGGTGATTCCAGATTGTGTCCGTGTTTCATGTCCATATAATCATACTAACTACGAACCCAAAAATTACTCAGTTACATTTACATGCTACTGAGTGAAGAGTGAAGCCCAACTGAATATTTGTATATTTTAATCCGTAGGGGACAATTTCACTGTCTTACGTTCTATAACATTTAAATTAACAAAAACCTCAAAATTTGTAAAAGTCTATAGACTGGACGGTTATTAATGTGTACGTTTCAAGCGCCAACACAAAAAACTAGGGTCCTAAAACTGCGGTCCTAGAACTGGGGTCCTAAATCTGCAGCCTCCGGTTGTGCAGGAACATACTACTGCAACTACTGGCTGGCGGGCAGGAACATCATTCTCCGAGCATCGAAACCCATAGATATCCGTTATAAAGGCTGGCTACTGTTCGTCACCATTTTATCTGCATTTCTTGCTCTCCAGGTAGCCATGGTAATCTGCATTTATTGCCCTCCAGGTAGCCATGGTAATCACGTGACTGCAAAGTATGAATAGACAACGTTTTGTACAGTACTTGGCCGGGGCTCGTCGGTTTCGGGCCACAGCCAATCACAGCAACGTGTCTCTGTTCTTGATGACTGTGATGGGACTTCTTGCTCTGAAAATGTCCGGTATGCGTGGCATTATCCCTATCCTTACGTGTACTCAAAAGTCGCCTGGCATACTCAAATTCCTGCGTTGATAACATATCTCTCATTGAACAGCAAAACCTGCACACGCGACCAGCGAACTATGCGCAGACATGAAATACCAAAATGCAAGTGGACATGGCCCGTCAGACCACCTGAAGGAAAACCATTGAAAATCAACAGAGCAAATAAAAGAAACAGCCACTAATTTCCACACATCTGAAAATGTAAATTGAATTATTATTTTATTATACATATCTAAGGTCTTTTAATGACAATGACTGTTGTCCACAGTAACTTGTAAATTGTGTGAAGAGAAAAACATCCTAAATTATGGTGATGTAAGTTATACATTTGTAGTGGGATTTTTAAGACAGGCAAGCAAACATCATAAAAATAAATCAAGATTGCATAGCATCTAAAATCACTTATGGAGCCACTACAAAAAAGGTCTGACCTTGGGAAAATAAAAATAACTGAAATGACATCAACACAAGACTATATAGTGACATCCGAATTCCCAAATTTATACAAATGAACAAACCACTACAAGGCTACATTTAGGTTCGTAAATGTATAGTTAACCAGGGTCTTGTTAAGAAACTATTATGCACCAATCTATTCCTTTCAGCTGTTCTGAAAGCATATCAGTACTGTCATTAAGACAACGTAGTCCACTTTTAAAGCAGAAATAAAATGGTTTCCCCCATTTAACCTGATTCCGTTTTTTACATGGATTTATTTTTCTGTAACTTTATTTATTAACATTAAAAAACCAATACATGTATCAAGAAACAAGGCCAAAATGTCTTATATAATCTGTCATAAATATTAGGTTAAAATAAAGGTTTCTTGTCACACCACAACAGCTGCTTGCTTTGGCTTTTTTCAAGATGGGTTCATCTGAATTCTTCCCTTTTATCAAACAAAATCAAGGCAGGTTAAGGCAGGGTTCTCCAGTTCTGATCCCTAGTGATACGCAGGGTTTGCATGTTCTTTTCCTGCCCAGCACTAACAAATCTGACAAGTCCTACTGAGCTGAAACCAAAGCATGTTGATCCCACTGTCCACAACAAAATAAAAGTATGGCAACTTCACAGAACTTTAAAGCTGGTCCTCAGAAGTGAGTCTTACAGGAAGGAGTCATCAGAGGGTGGTGCATAAGAGAATCCTAGGAATGCATCGTCAGCCTCCATCACACTGGCATTAACTATCGAATAGTCTGCATGGCACACTGAGTTTGGAACTGTCTCTTCTGTGAACTCTGGATCAAAGTTTGTGATGTCGTGAGGAGTATTCTGCAAAGCAGAAATAAATAAACAAGTTACTTCATACCTGATGCATCTGGTGTGTGATGCCAAACTCAGATCCTGAGAATACTTACCACATTAGGAGTGAATGGAGGGGGGACCTTCCTCTGTTCCAGATCATCCCAATTGATTGAGGAGAAGAAGTGATGTGCTTTTACCTCATTCTGAAAAAAAGGAAAATTAAATTGCATTTTGATGTTGGGTTATTGAAGGAAAATGTTATTACTGTATACTGATAAAGTATGTGTTTATTGCAATAAGCTATGAAGAAATGAACTGCCTGAGTTGAGCAACTCTTAGTCATGTCAAACCTTTACCACCAGATGGAGTCAGATGCCGCCATCTACTGAAATGTGAACTGTTGAAATGTAACCTCTTCCCTAGGCTCTAATGCACACAACGCACATGAGCCTAAAACACTTACCAGTCAAATTTGGCCTTGACTTGTGATTATCATTTGAATTGACAGAATAACATCGCTGTGGGGCGTGTCCCAATCCAACAGCGATGCACAGGACACATGGGTGAGGATGTAGTGGGAGATTGATAGTTCAAGTTTCTCAATTGACAGTTTTGGCAGTGACCCAAGGTATCATTGAAAGTGAGAGTCCAACAAACCCTACAAGAATTGGGTGGAAGTGTCTGAGAATGAGGTTGATTCAGTTGTGAGCCTCTGATGACTAGAGCTGGGTAGGAGTAAGAGTACTTTTCTGGGCTTGGCTGAGTACACAAAGTTTGGGAAGTTCCTCATTAAGACCAAAATCACCAGGTAAAAGAAGTGAAAACAGTGAGTAAAAAATGACTAGTTATGGTCAGTGTTTAGTAATGAACTCCCCTTACCAGGTAAGTTAGGTAGTAAATGCCAACTTCCCAAAACGGGTGAACCCAGTAGAGTACTCTTAGTTTTACCCACCTCTACTGATGACACTACTGTCATACAATACATGGTATCTTGGGACTCATGGAGGTTATGTGTGTATTCTGTGAATCTACGGCTACATCATACCATGACACTGCATTGTGTGTCTATGATGGTAGCAGAGAACCCACTATTATAAGCATTCCCAGCAGCAGTTTTGAAATACATTTTCTCTACAGCGTTATCATGAGAACAAAATGTCTATGTTTAGCAATTATTAATGTCATAAAGTTAGCTAGCATGTTAACGAATCACGTCTGAAATGTCTTTAGAAGTATTGGTATTTTTAGCTAGTTGATAGTGACCACCGTCCCCTATTATCAGCCACATCCCTATTTTGTTAAATTACATATTATCATTATATATTTTGTGTTGATTTTGTTTGAAAAAACCAAAGCACGAAATATTTAATAATGTTCTCTGAAGTGTTTACTTGAAAGCTAGCTTGTTTTCTTGTCTTCTTGTAAAGGAATAAACGAGACTTGACCAGCCATGATAGTCAGTGGTTCAAGCCTGACTACGGGTTCTCCGGCTTTCCCCGGATCTCCAAAACGAGGCAGCGCAAATTGGCATACCGGTGCCTGGGTTTTGGGTTAGATAAGACAAATCATTTGCTTTACCATGTCGCTCTCCAGCGACTCTGTGTGCGCAGATCAGGCACCTGTAAATTCAATTGCGAAATTATAGTAAGTGAGGGTAATCATCCCGTACATCATGACGAAAGGCTTCCGTGTTGGATGAGCAGTGTAAAAAGAATCAGCAGCTCGGCAACGTGGTTGGATCAACCAAGTGCACACCACTCACCATCTCGCATCTGTCCCGAGGATTTACGAAGCTGCTGACAAGGCAGGGTCAGTGGGAATTGGACAATACCAATTGCGAGGGGGGAAAATGGGGAATAAAAATAATGCTTCTCCCATTTTTCCAGCTCCTTCATTTTGTCCTTAAGAGTTGATGTGTTAGAAGCAGGAAAAATGGGCAAGCGTAAGGATTTGGGCGTAAGGATTTTGGCCAAATTGTGATGACTGGGTCAGAGTATCTCCTCAACTGCAGCGGTCAGTACCTATCAAAAGTGGTCCAAGAATGGAAAAGCAGTGAACCGGCAACAGGGTAATGGATGGCCAATGCTCATTGATGCACGTGGGGAGCGTTCTGGAGAGTGAAGGCTGGCCTGTATGGTCCGATCCAACAGACAAGCTACTGTAGCTCAAATTGTTGAATATGAGGCTGCTGTTTAGGTGGCAAAAGGGGGACCTACACAACATTAGGCAGGTGGTATATTAATAATATCATGGCTGATTTGTCTATATTTTTTATCACCAACAATTTATATATTTCTAGCTACAAGTATGTATTTAGACATTAGGACAACCAAGCTTGCAACTTAGATTAACTTAAATTTAAAAGGTTACAATTTGGATATTACATGATGTGGTGAATGTTGCCCAAGTCAAATTTTACAATTTGTAACTTGTCACACAAAATTGCATCACATTTGAACCCTCAGATAATAGGGGGTGGCTGATAATAGGGGGACATAACCTAGGGCACTGGGAAATATTAAAATAAAATGAGATGGATAATAGTAAAGATGCAGTGCAGTCATGCTGTGAGGGTCTCCCCTTACAAAGTCATCTCTGGAGCCCAGTCTTTGAGTGCCGTCCTTCTCCAGGAGAACCAGTAAGAGAGACCAGGCCGTGTTGGACGCTCCCGGACGCATCATCAAGGGCTTATGCAGGATGTTTTCATACATCTCATGGGTGTCTCTGCTGTAGAACGGAGGCTATGGAGCAGCAGTTAAGCATTAATATTAGTGTGGGATCAGGCAATAGGTTTGCTCATATCTGGTCGACTAAGGTCACTCACCAGGCCGAACAGCATTTCGTAAAGCACTGATCCCAGACACCACCAGTCCACTGTGTTGTCATACGGTTGTTTCCTAAGGACCTCTGGAGCTAAATACTAGAGGGGAAGTTACCTACGTTAATTACATGTCTTCTTAGTTTTAGTCTAGGACAGTGGTCTAGATATTAACATTTTATTCTGTGTAATTGCATAAGCTGGCATGGAAAATATTACTCATGCCCTTTTATAAATACTGAGGCACATGCAAAATCATTAACTACTTCCATCAGTACCTCTGAAATAATACTGCCCCTTCTAATAAATATTAATAATTTGACAATATTGATTTGACATTTCATGTGACAATACATGCGGAGTAGTATTCATCTACCCTCAATGCTAAAATTTACCTCTGGTGTCCCACAAAATGTGCTTGTAGTCTCAGCTTGAGAAATGCCTTCTTTGCACAATCCAAAGTCAGTCAAAACTATATGTCCCTTAAGGGACAGGGAGAGAAGACCAGTTTTAGACAGCGTTGATCACACAGACGCCCCATTATCCTCAGAGAAATAAAGAAGCTATTGTCACTGTGAAAATGTGGCCAGAGAGTAACCCCTCTCCCAGGCCACTAATAATGTCCTAACTTTCTCAATGAGGTTGGTCTCTGAAACAAATCATTAGCTTCACTTCTAACTGAAAATGAAAGTGCTGTGTTAAGGAGTTGTACAGAAGAGCTCTTTTGTCTTCCAAAGACAAGCAGAAAACACTTTCAACATTACAATCAAAATTATTCGAAATAATTTGTAATTTTCTCTTTGGATATTTGTCTGTATTGAGCATGAGGAAAATAACTGCACTGGCACAAGACCACAAATAAAATAAGATGCCCAATTATTATTTTTACTCTATTTGGATAATTTTAATTGCTGTATTGTTTTGGGTAATAAAAAAAATCAGGTGCACTACATTCATAAAAGATACCTGCAGTTTTCAATAAATATTTCTGTGAGCAGTAGTTTGTACACAAAAGTCTTCACAGATATGATACAACTGGACTGAAAACAGCATTAAGCCTCTTCATACAAAAAAGGAACTGCATATATTTTTCTAAAGTCAGTTAAGACATTACACTTACTTCAAAGTCAAGAAGGATATTTTCTGGCTTCAAATCTCTGTAGAAAGGTAAAAAAGTCATGAATTTTCATTATCCCAAGTCACTCGAACTGATTAACTGAATTGACTGTGCTTACCATACAAAACCTGTGCTATTGAATAACAAGACGGTAAAACAAAAAAAATAATAAAAAAATGTGTGAATTGTTTAATATTGTGGGTGTGCATTCAATGGTTAGAATTGGAAATGAGCTGCTGAGCGAGCATTACACTAAACTAAAATTACTGGCAAATTGGATGCACAATCAATTATAGGGGGAATTGGGCTTACATGGGGAATTGGGCTCACATTTCATGTAATTAAATGGGGATCAGATGGCTCAGTGTTTAGTTGGACCAGTAGTCGGAAGGTTGCTGGTTCGATTCCGGGGTGTGCCAAATGTCGTTGTGTAACTGGGCACTTCACCCTAAGTTGCTCCAGGGAGAATGTCCTGTACTTATTGTAAGTCGCTCTGAATAAGAGCATCTGCTAAATAACTAAAATGCAAATGTTAAATGAGTTTGCCAGCCGACTACTAGTAACACTGGAACACTTCAAATGTTCACAAAGGTACAGGAATATTACATGGGATCCAATTTGAAGTGGGACTTTTCCCACCAATTCAAAAGAGGATGTGTGTTGCAAATGTTGCTCATTCAGGGTAGTTACTGTGGATTCCGATGTTTCACAGCTTGAAAAACCTTAGAAAGTATCTGTTAATATGGTTACCAGAGCCAACCACACAGCCTGTCCTCAGCCAGGACTCAACCAATACAGTCATTGTCACACTGACAGGTTTTGAACCTGATAATTCTGTGCACCTACAGACTTTGTTAGCTTCACATAACACACACAGTTACATACAATAGGCATATTTTGTTAACGGTAACATTTACCACATCCACACACCTGTAAACTATGTTTAGTGAATGTAGATAGCCCAGGGCGCTTGCCATTTCTGCAATGTAGAACTTGGCTCTGGGTTCTGAAAAGGTCCGTTCTTTTTGAAGATGGAAGAAGAGCTGTGATCATAGAGAAGAGTCGGACATCACAGTAAAATGAATCGACATAGTAGCAGAGTTTTGTACTAAGTCCACAATACTCAGTCATTATTGAGTCATGACTCAAAGGTATTTGTTTTAAAATAAAAACAAATCAAGGGTCACATTATGGGGAATTCACTGAGTGCCAGCATAAACATGAGATACCATAGTAAACTGGATGGTTTCAGAGTCAGTGGTTTTGGAAGAGATATGCAGCACAAACACATTTTTGTAAATATGTAAATATTTTAGCACTGTCAAATCTGGCCCATTACCAAGGAATAAAAAACTACAAACCTTCAATATCCTGTCTGAAAGTCTATTGGTTTTTACTCTATTTTGGGTCAGTATGGTATGTATAAAAATGCAACCATACACTCACCTAAAGGATTATTAGGAACACCATACGAATACTGTGTTTGACCCCCTTTCGCCTTCAGAACTGCCTTAATTCTACGTGGCATTGATTCAACAAGGTGCTGAATGCATTCTTTCGAAATGTTGGCCCATATTGATAGGATAGCATCTTGCAGTTGATGGAGATTTGTGGGATGCACATCCAGGGCACGAAGCTCCCGTTCCACCACATCCCAAAGATGCTCTATTGGGTTGAGTTCTGGTGACTGTGGGGGCCATTTTAGTACAGTGAACTCATTGTCATGTTCAAGAAACCAATTTGAAATGATTCGAGCTTTGTGACATGGTGCATTATCCTGCTGGAAGTAGCCGTCAGAGGATGGGTACATGGTGGCCATAAAGGGATGGACATGGTCAGAAATAATGCTCAGGTAGGCCATGGCATTTAAACGATGCCCAATTGGCACTAAGGGGCCTAAAGTGTGCCAAAAAAACATCCCCCAAACCATTACACCACCACCACCAGCCTGCACAGTGATAACAAGGCATGATGGATCCATGTTCTCATTCTGTTTACGCCAAATTATGACTACCATCTGAATGTCTCAACAGAAATCGAGACTCATCAGACCAGGCAACATTTTTCCAGTCTTCAACTGTCCAATTTTGGTGTGCTCTTGCAAATTGTTGCCTCTTTTTCCTATTTGTAGTGGAGATGAGTGGTACCCGGTGGGGTTTTCTGCTGTTGTAGCCCATCCGGCTCAAGGTTGTGCGTGTTGTGGCTTCACAATTGCTTTGCTGCATACCTCAGTTGTAACGAGTGGTTATTTCAGTCAAAGTTGCCCTTCAGCTTGAAGCAGTCGGCCCATTCTCCTCTGACCTCTAGCATCAACAACGCATTTTCTCCCACAGGACTGCTGCATTCTGGATGTTTTTCCCTTTTCACACCATTCTTTGTAAACCCTAGAAATACTCAGACCAGCCCGTCTGGCACCAACAACCATGCCACGCTCAAAATTGCTTAAATCACCTTTCTTTCCCATTCTGACATTCAGTTTGGAGTTCAGGAGATTGTCTTGACCAGGACCACACCCCTAAATTCATTGAAGCAACTGCCATGTGATTGGTTGAGTAGATAATTGCATTAAGGAGAAATTGAACAGGTGTTCCTAATAATCCTTTAGGTGAGTATATATTTGTATAGCAACATGTAGATTGGTCAAATCATTTACTCATGGCCAGGATGCCTATGTTTAAATGTGGAAATCCGCTCTTACTGCACCATTCATTTTATAAAAAGGAAGTTTGTGCTTTGAAAAGTAAAGGCATGTCAACACCATATCTACAACACATGGATGACAGCACATTATCTATAGATTGTGAATAAACTGTCTTTAAACTGTTAAATTAATATGGATCTGTGACATTTACCCAAAAAGGTTTATGGTCAATAATGGGGATATGGTATATAGCATATCCTTAAACTAAAGTTAAAAAGTCAACATGGATATTTAGCCATCTTCATTATAACACTGCCGATAAAAAATGATTTGAAATTAACAAAGTCTTTCTCTGAATCTTTCCTCTTCTGTACCACTGGCCCTCAACCCAGGGGTCATATCCCAGGAGGCTTTGCTGTAGCAGCTAAGCTATTCTGGGTTTCCCTATTCCCAGTGACTCAACACCCTGTGTCCATTATTCATATGAGTGAAACTACTCACTTCTCCTCCGTTGACGAAATCCAGGACGAAGTACAACTTGTCTGTCGTCTGGAAGGAATAATGCAAGCCCACTAGGAAGGGGTGTTTGACATTTTTCAGTAACACGTTGCGCTCTGCCATTATGTGTTTTTGCTGGTAGAAACAGGGAAAATTGCAAATGGGGTAAACAGAAAAATAGCATACCCAACACTGAGAAAGAAACATCTTTTATTCAATAAGACTTCATAATAAAGTACCTCTCTCCTGTTCAGAATTATCCTTTTCTGCAGGACTTTGATTGCATAATACTTCCCATCCAGTTTCCGTTTCGCAAGGAGGACCTTCACGTGAAGGGAAGAGAAAACCGAGGGTTAAAACAGGGGTGGACATCAGCAGCAGTCATAACAACAACGAGGCAGTGAAAACCCAGAACTGTAACTCTATCACTTCCCATATGGAAATGCCACATACTTATAGACATAGAAGTAAAACTGTATTTGGTACCGCAGTATCAACAAACTTAAACAAGTAGCTGTTTCAATGTCCATTGATTGCATGGCGGTAAGATTCTCTTTCGACGGAGGTCTGGGTGGCGTAGTGGGCTAAGTCACTGATTGCAGGACAGTCTATGTCATAGTCAGTGGTTCAAGATTGACAATGGGTTCTCCAGCTTTCCACGGACCTATAGTTGGTGAGAACGTAATCATCACGTACATGATCTGACTAAAGTCTTCCGTGTTGGATGAACAGTGCGACACGAATTGGCCAGCTCAGAGACATATGGTTGGAAGAATCATGTGAGCGCCCCTTGCAATCCCGCATCTGTTTGAGGAGTTGCAGAGCTGCCGACAAGGCAGGGTCAGTGGGAATTGGAAGGGGAGGAAAATGAAGGGAAAATAAGAAACAAAAAAGATTCTGTTTTGACTTCTTACTTTAAGACCTAGGACATTTACAGTAGCTGTAATATACAGTGCCTAGAGAAAATCATCATACCCTGTCAAAATCCTTACCTTTTTAACACATTACACCCTGTAATATAAAATAAATTACATCTAACTTTTGCCGGCTGTAAACCTCGACAACAAACTCAAAAAAACAGTTCTGAACAGTTATTCAAACTGAATTAGTGAAATACCTGCTTTGGATAACTGATCACCCCTTTAGAGTTTCCATTATGAACTTGCTCATGTACAACCAGTCACTTCCCAGATCACACAGCATGCTAATTGCCCCCACCTGAGATACATTATTGTGGTTTTGATTATTTCATAATAAAACCAGCTGTTCCGTGAGTTGATTACCAGTATTGCATCGCAATGCATAGAATACACCATGGTTGGATAGATGCTTTCAAAAGGGCTCCGGGACAAAGTAGAACGGCACAAGTTAGGAGGATTCAAAAACATTTCAAAGGCTTTAGCTATCCCTCTGAGTACCATTCAGAGAGTTGTTAAGAAGTGGAAAGCGTATGGCACCACCAACACCCTAGATCAGGCCGTTCCTGCAAACTGGATGACCTCGCCAGAAGGACATTGATACACTACCAAGAGGCCAATGGCAACTTTGAAGGACTTACAGGTTCTTATGGATGAGATTGGTTGGTCTGTGCATGTGACAACAATCTCACAAGCTTTACACAAAGCCGGCCTGTACGGCAGGGTGGCAAGAAAGAAGCCTCTTCTGGAAAAGGGTCACAGAGTCTTGTCTGCGCTTTGCAAAAAAACACTTGGAAGATTCTAATGCAATGCTAAGACCAAGATTGAACTTTTTGGACTGAACTGCAAGCATTATGTTTGGCAAAAACCAAAAACAGCACACAGCACACCACACAAAACACACCATACCTACTGCATGGTGGTGGCAACATTATGTTGTGGGGGTGTTGCTCTTTAGTGGGGACTGGGCAATTGTTCAGGATTGAAGGAAAAATGGATGCTGCCTAGTACACCTGATTTCTTTAGAAAAACCTACAGCCCTCCGCTAGACAGCTGAACATGGGCAGGTGGTCCACCTTCCAGCACAACAACAACAACAACAACGATGACGACGACGACCCTAAACACACCGCCAAAAAAACAATGCAGTGGCTTAAGGATAGGAAAATGAATGTCCTTGAGTGGCCAAGTCAGAGCCCTGACCTATATCCAATTTAAAAACTGTGGATGGACTTGAAGACAGCAGTCAATTGCTGCTCACCATGAGATTTGACTGAACTCGAACAATTCTGCCCGAAAGAATGGGCAAATATTTCCCAATCTAGGTGAGCAAAGCTAATACAGATAAATCCAAACAGACTGATGGCTGTAATTAAAGCAAAAGGTGGGTAGTTCTTTTTTTACGTTACTTGAATGTTGTAAGGCAAAATTTGTAAATAAAGCTTGAAAATTTATTTTGTATTTTTAATGGGTTTTGATTTCAGCCTGTAAGACAAAAAAAGTTACTATTTCAAAGGGGTATGATGATTTTCTATAGCCAATATATAGTGAACTCCACAAGTATTTGGAGTGACAATTTCTTTTGGTTCCATATTACAGCACTTGTCAAACTATGGGGTAAAAAGCAAATTGTCTTCTGTAATTAGAGGATATTTTCATCCATCCTGGATGAAACATTAAAAAACACTTATAAAAACAGTCTAAATTAAACAGTCTAGACTTCAACTCCATAGAAACATTTCAAATTCAAGGTAATCCAAAAAGTGTCCAAATACTTTAGTGGTTTACAGATACTCTACAATGTGTGATGACCACATACTGTACATTTAGTAGTTTATAGATAATCTAAAATGTGTGATGACCACATACTGTACCTTCAGTGGTTTACAGATACTCTACAATGTGTGATGACCACATACTGTACAATTAGTAGTTTATAGATACTCTACAATGTGTGATGACCACATACTGTACAATTAGTAGTTTATAGATAATCTAAAATGTGTGATGACCACATACTGTACCTTCAGTGGTTTACAGATACTCTACAATGTGTGATGACCACATACTGTACATTTAGTAGTTTATAGATAATCTAAAATGTGTGATGACCACATACTGTACATTTAGTAGTTTATAGATAATCTAAAATGTGTGATGACTGCATACTGTACCTTTCCAAAGCTTCCTTTTCCAATCACTTTGAGAAAGTCAAAGTCTGTGGGCTTTGCCCTGAATTGTGGAAATTATTAAACAAGTTAGCAGAATATATATTGAGAAATATCCTTTACAAAAAAATATTATGGCTATGCACATTACCTGAAAGACAACCATCAAAAGGCAAACAAATGTACAACAGAAATATCTACAGGCTTCAGTTCAACCTGAGAATAAATGACATACTGTGGATTTCCAGATGGACCCAGGTTAATATTTCCAGAGGTAGGGCTGTTCTGCAATCCAGAGATAGAACAGATTATCTAGGTGAGTAACAAATCTATGCAAGTCAAACCTCTATTCTGCCAGTAAGTCTGGAACAGGTTTGAGCCACACTTGCATAAACACAATGATAACAAACGTGTACAATCCTCCTGCATCAGAATGTTGTATAAAGGGATTCAATCTTATACACTTCAATCTTATACACTTCAATCTTATACACTTCAATCTTATACACTTCAATCTTATACACTGACAAAATAATACACTATTCTGAATGAGAAACAGGATAAGATAACAGATTGTACTGACCAACCTGGGACACAAACAGGCTGAATATTTAACAAGTATCCATTTCTGTAACATTTTCAACATTGCCTTTGTGCCATTCCATATTTCTTCAGTTAAGAAACAACAACATCCTTGATAATCAGAAGTCATTTATCCTTTCTATGAGGATCGGACTGTCCTGTCCTCACCAACCTACACCCATGGCGCATATGGCAACTACCTACTCCCAATGTGCATACATTTACCGGCATAGATGTCTTTGTACAATTTTTCACACTATCACCTGCACAGCTATGCTCAATGTTACCTATCCCAGTGTTGTTTTTGCCCTACCGCTTTGCATTCCGACTGATCCATCTCTCTAGCTTAGCTCATTTGCACAGAATGTATACATAATTCCTACTGTATACTCTGAGTTTGCTGCATTCTGTATTTTGTACTTTTGTGTGACTTTATATGTGACTTTATGTTGTCTTGCACCTTGCGCTTCATCTTGGCCAGGTCTCCGTTGCAAATGAGTTTCTGTTGTCAATCGGCACATTTTGTTAAATAAAGGTTAAATAACAAATAAAAAAAATAACCTTGTCATCCTCGTCCTCTGATGCATCTGATAGGTTGTTAGACTTGTCCATCAGCAGGAAAGCTCTGACATCTGGGCTATCAGGTATTAGAGAAAAGAGTCGATCACATTTGGGACCCAGGACGGAGACACAATGCCACTGCTGTTTGACAAACACTGCCTCCATTAGAAGACACATTCTGTCAATGGATATAGAATCATCATATCTTCCCAAACACCAACCATAAACTTAAGGGGAAGAAATCTGGTCCGAGATCAGTGTCTACAAGTGACCTACAGGTAAGGAGAAGGTGTATAATAATACTGAAACTCTAAAGGTCTATGGGTTTACGTCCTATGCAAAACAAAATTGCACTTGCAGTATGTGGCAAATTGGTTTATTTGCAACTAAATTCAATGTAGCTAATTGATTAATACTTACTGGGTGCTCAGCTGAGGATGGAAAACTAGTCTCTGAATGAAGTCATGTAAACCTGTTCTTCTTTGCTTGATAAACTCTAATCAAAGAATTGTAATTGAGAAATGTTATAATAGTAGTTGTACAGGTACCTATAATTCATAATCTAGTTTGTCACATACAGGATCTAACTGATAAAAGTGTCAATCAAACCCATTACTGAGCTGATGGGTCAGAGCAAATACAAGCGCTCTCTAAGTAACTTTGATCTTATAAATAATTATACTACAATGCAGTTACAAGAAGTTTATTTCTTTTAGACAACCTTGAAATTAATCAAAATGTTACCTGGGTCAAAATTGTCCCCAAATATTCTTTTGGCTGGGATTTTCAAATTCAAAGATGGAAACTGTTTCCTCAACTGCATAAAAATCAAAACAAATGATTTAAAAATGTATTTCATGAGGAACAACATCACTCAATTACTTCTCCCAGTAATGATAGTTGAATTACCTGATTTTCAACTACACACAAGTGAACAGTAAGCATTGAATAAAAGTGAGTGATTTGAAATGTGGATGTTTACTGTCATCAGGTGCAAAACAGTCACCAGTTCAAATAAAAAAATGCAAAAAGTCAAACATTTCATTAAACAACAGATTCTAGAACAGTTTTTAGTTAAGTTAATTTCTGATGAAAAAGAGGGCCAGATTTCATATACCACTGTTATTTATTCCACACTTCAACAGCTTGGAACTAAAAGGTTCTTCTACAATTTTGTCAGAATTTTTTCTAGGGGTCCTGGTGGCATAGTGGGCTAAATTACTGCCTTGCAAGACAAGCTACGACACGATAGTCAGTGGCTTGAAATTTACTATGGCTTCTCTGACTTTGCCTGGAACCTCCAGCACGAGGCAGTGCATATTTGGAGTGGTGCATGGAATCACATTATCTACCTTGCCATGTCACTCTCACACAACTCCTTGTGTGCAGATTAGGAGCCTGTAAATTCAATCACAGAAGTAGACAGTAGTTGTTGGTCATAATCATCCAGTACATAAACTGACTAAAGGCTTCAGTGTTGGGTGAACAGTGCGAAAAGAATCGGCCGGCTCGGCAACATGTGGTTGGATGAACCATGTGAGTGCCTTTCACTATCCCGCATCTGTCCAGGGAGTTGCGGAGCTGCTGTCAATGCAGGGTTTCTTGGAAATTGGACAAGACCAATTGGGAGGGGAGAAAAATCATGAAAAAACAAAGATTTTGCTTCTGACATAGGTGCAACGAATTTTAAGTACCGACATTAAGTACCGACATTCATGACATCCCAAGTCTCCCGGATTTCCCGGGAGTCTCCCGCATTGTAATCGCAGCTCCCTGACGCCCGCAAATTATATACGATATCCCGGACATTGATTTTATTGATCAATGTCTGGGATATTGTATATCATTTGCGGGCATCTTAAAATGCGGGAGACTACCGGGACATCCGGGAGACTTGGGACATCGGTTCATCTTAATTTCAAAACAAGATGTGATGGAAAATGACTAAAACTGGACTTCTACTTACAGTGTTGTACAGCTTGTCAAACTCTGCATATCGCCTGAAGACAAACCACTCGTGCCTCCCTACATTGACCATCACTTTGTAAACCTGAATAAACATGGAGACAAAAAGCAAGTTTGAAACCAGCTTAATGAAGATAGTACTCACATACTACTAAACAGTATGTGTGAATCAGTGCTTAATATAAGCCAGATCCAGTTCCAGGGACTATTTTTGACAGATCCGTTAGCTCTTGCACATGATTTGTCTTTTTCCATCACAGTTTGCCATCGACACTGTAAACATTCTAATAAAAGCGACAAGAGTTAAATCAGGTTACCTATTCTTCCTCACTAATTACTTGCCCACCGATATAAGCTGTCATGTACAATAAAAGCACATAATTATCCTAGGTTCTGCAACACTTTTACCACAGGTGGCAGAAGTATAAGTATTCGGTTGGGTTCTCTTTATTTAAGTCTCTAAATAAAACCCAAATTACCAGGTAACGGGAATTCATTCAACACAATTAATCATTGTTTTACTCTTGGTATTCATTTAATAGATCACTGATTAGTTATGAACTCTTTTCCTGTCATTGTGGTCTCAATTAGGATCTTCCCAAAATTTGTGAACTCAGCTGTGCCCAGAAAAGTACTAGTACTTTACTTGTACTTCTTTTTTTTTATTTTTTATTTATAAAGATTTCAACAGAAAAAAGAACAGTAAGGATACTGTTTCCTGCAATATATAAATAATTTTTTACATTTTTCATCCCCCCAACATATATGAGTCTTGTTAGTGGTATAAAATAGCTATTTATTTTTACTTCATCCATGCCCACACAACTAGCGTAATAAGGTAATTATCAGTTCACACTAAAACTGGGCACATTCGATTAGCATGAAATCATATCCCAGAGAACGGTCAACTCAGTACCAATGTGTTATTAACCCTTTTGGTTCATTAAGCGCTGGAGTTGTCCTTTAACAGCATCCGAGCTGTGCAGTTCAAACCCAAAAAACTTTGAACGTCACCTGCTGTGCAACTGGGCTGTTTAATAGGTCTGCTGCACTGCCGCATTATTTTATCCTTTCATTATTATTATTTAATTCCTTCCGTTACGTCTGAGACTGCAAGATCCTTCTATGCCTCATTCGCCCACAGTATGTGTTCCAGGATGCTCCTGTGTCATGCTACCTGTTGAACAGCTGTTGCCACAGCAACAGTATAACACTATACTCACTGTGTAGCGCTTCTTCTTGTCCCTCTTCTCGTTGTAGCAGGGGATGCTGACATTGGGGCAGCTGGACGGCTCCTCCATGCTGAGGTGTGATCCGTTCAGAGGTCACAGGTCAGAACAGGTCACAGCGTAGGTCAGAGTTCAAGCCTCTCAGCACTCCTCCACAGCGTCCGGTCCAGGATAGAAATCACATGGACCACTGGACCTTCCTCATTCTGGTTCACTGGTGTGGGCAAGAGAAGAGATTATACACGCATGTCTCTATCATGTAACCGACCTATGTGCTGACAGACATTAGCTATGCTGCTACATCCCTATAGACCACTGCCTAGAGAAAGCCCCTCTCTGTTGTCCGCTTTCTAAATGGCCCGTAAATCACACTCCGCTGTTCTGTTCTGTTCTACATCACCATAATATACATCACTAATATACACCACTTCAAAATACATCACAACATTTGGACAGTCGACGTTGTGATATGACCTTTTAATAACACTTATTAAGCATCTGGATACTGAAGACACCAGTTGGTTCAGTTTAGCAAGTAGAATATCCCCCATTCATCATGCCAAAAGACAAGTACACATTTTGGAGCAACATATGCTGCCATCCAGGCATCGTCTTTTCCAGGGACATCCCTACATTTTCCAGCAGGACAATGCCTCCACTGCCCAAACGCTCAATAAGTGTTATTAAAAGAAAAGGTGACGTTACACAGTGGTAAACAGTCGAATGTCCCAACTTTTTTGGAGTGTGTTGCAGTCATCAGATGAGTGTATATTTTCAAAAATAATTTTAATTCACAAAGTAAAACATCACATAATGTGTTAATAATATGTTTTCAATATGGTACAGAGTGAATTTGATTTTCAAATGATTATTTTTGTTTGCCGTTTTCCATTTCCCATACAGTCCAAACTTTTCCAGGGGTTGTACATCACTAATATTCACCACCACAAAATATGATGACTGCAACACACTGCAAAAAAGTTGTGACAGTCGACTGTTTACCACTGTGTAAAATCAACTTTTCTTTTAATCACATTTATTAACACGCGTTTGGGCACTGAAAACACCAGTTGGTTCAGTTTAGCAAGCAGAATTCTCCCCCATTCATCCATTATGCATGTCCATAGCTGCACAACTTGGTCTTCGTTGCCTTATTTTGCACTTCATTGTATCCTTTCAAACTCAAAGTGTTACAGTTCAGAACCAAAATAACAACAAAATGCTCACTGTCCAATGAACTGTGGTGCTCAGTCTCACTGCACATTACTAATATACACTACTAAAACACACCACAACCATATACATCACTAATACAGCATAATATACATCACTAATATTCACCACCACAACACACATCACTAATATACACCAGTAACACACAGCACCATACACAGTGCATCACTTCAGCCTCCCCCACTCTCAGCTCCTCCTCCATCACTTCCAACAGAAGGAGACATGGTTGCAAAGCCTCCCTTTCCTTGATCCTCACCTGGCATCCAGCTCACACACGCACACACCGGCTAGCGCCACACTGCCACTCACATGCTGGGTCTGACATTTTCCCTGCCTGCTGTCAGAGAGGATGGCTACAGGCATTTATAAATAACCTTCCCTCTGCACTTTGAAGTCGGAGGCAAACCAGCAAAGTGGAGACCAATAGGAAGCCGCCTAGCTGGACCCCAGGGCAGGAAGTGTCCATTGTAGTGACCACTCCCTGGAGAGGTAGTTGTAGTCTGTTTGGAAATCACCTTGAAGACCTCACTGAAATTTGAGAATGTCCTCATTCTCATAATCATAGCCTAACGATGACAATATGGAGGAATTACAATCGCAGCCTCAAACGAAATTGTTCCTCATGTTGAAATTTCTTCAAAGTTTGCTGACTATGAAAGGTTTGTTTTCCTGTTAGAGACAAAGCTCTTTGTTTGGCCGCGTGACGCTGTGACTCGTCCTTTGTTTTCTAGTGAGGTCAGCTAGCATGTGAACTCACTTCTTTTGGGCCCTGCCATTCTGTGCTCACTCAGTATAGGCTCCAACATGCTGGCTCTGTCTCACACAACATTTCACAATTTAATGTGCTCTGCTGAATGTTGTGACAGACAGATCTCATTCAACTCACGTAGAAGACACATTAAAGCAGAAAACCTCTTAAAATGCAGAAGTGCAACTGAGGGACCTTCAGTTCCAACGTCCAGCTAGCCACCAACCAACAACACAGGCAGGCATACATGTGAGACGATAGGGTTCCTAGGATAATGTTATAATGAAATGTTCGTCTGCTGGGACTGTTGGAAATTCATATCTGTGCGAGCATGTCAAAATGACTCTGCATCATGAGGCAGAACCCGCTTTTTAACATTCCAGAAATACTCAGGTTAAAAAGTTGCAGCAGCTAATGTCGTAACAAACTATCGTTTGGAATCAGAAAAGATGCAATTCAGAAAAAAATCCCAAGGTTACAGTGACAAACGTGGAAAAAAAGCACATCAAAGGAAAATTAGGCTCAGCTTGGTTCAGTTTATGGTTCTTGGTTTATTTCACTAAATAAAAAGAAAATGAACAATATTAAACAAAACTTTCACAGCTGAACACCTGATGTTGGTACAGCTACATAATGAATTGGGCTTAAACCTGTGCTGACATGCTCAAGTATGTTACCATTATAAATTCCTGGCTGGTTCCCAAGCTTGCCAGTAGATTTGCCTAAGGATGCTAAACAAAATCAATGGTATCACTTTTAATTGAGTCTAAGCGATTAATGACATGTCAGGGGTAGAACCTACTGTCAAGAGCAGTAGCCATGTTAAAAATAACGTTTTCCAATACGGCTGAGCAACAACTAATATAGGTGGACTGGAGAACCTTTTTTTTAAACTTTTTTATGGGGGGGTTATTAATTGTATTTACATGTATGTAGGGGGAGACAGGTATGTAGGGGGAGACAGGTATGTAGGGGGAGACAGGTATGTAGGGGGAGACAGGTATGTAGGGGGAGACAGGTATGTAGGGGGAGACAGGTATGTAGGGGGAGACAGGTATGTAGGGGGAGACAGAGAGGAAGGGCACTGAGATGGAGCTCCAACTGCTGTCTCCAGGGAGCACGTGCAGTCTGAAGTACTGAACAACAACCTCAACTCCGGCACTGAACAATTTTTAAATTAAGAATAGGGACATAAGCACCCAAGGATTAGCTCACATTTACACATTGCTTTTGTAATTATGGCTACTGTCTGTGTGCTGAAATTAAGCAATTAAATAAAAAACAACTTGTACTGTATGCAAAGGTTTTGTTTTAGTCTGCCCAGACTATTTGGCATTCAACACCAATGTAATGCATGTTTACATCTGCTACCGGTCAGGAAGCTTTTAAAAAAGTATGAAACCCAACCAGGCATGAACTTAGTCAGAGACCTGCTGTAGAAACCTAAATGAACCCAGTCAGAGACCTGCTGTAGAAACCTAAATGAACCCAGTCAGAGACCTGCTGTAGAAA
>JACXGM010006913.1:0-11612 GCA_016801145.1 Umbra pygmaea | reverse complement strand
GTTAGTTTGTGACATTTTTAAAGGACCAACCACTGTTTGTTGGATTCGGGGGATGGGGCAGGGGGGCTGAAACACTCATCTTCAATAGAAAATGCATCCCCTGAGGAAGGGGTGACAGACTGACTGTCTGAAGTTGTTAATGACAAAGCTTTCACTTTTAAAAAAAGGAAGTAGGATACTTAACCCAGTCACCTTCATCCACTGGTTTTAAATGTCTGGTCTTACCATCCATTGAAGATTCACAGTGGTATTTTTTTTAAACCGCTTTGGAAACTGTTTAACCCAAACATTTAAAACAGTTGTGAGAAGTAATAGTATTTTAACCCACTTTAAGATTAACTTCACAATGAAAAGTAATTTAAAAAATAATAATCCTTTAATCTGTTACATTCTTCTGTTACAAATCTTCAAGAAAGTGCGACCAACAAGAAAAAAGATACAATGTTATGAATTGTGATCCTCAAGAGCTTTTGTAAAACATATGGGTACGTTTGGGAACCGTGAGTGAGTTTCTGGACCAATGCCTAACCAGCCGTCCGATCCAGATGTCTCAGACCCCACTGTCAACAAACACAACACTGGCTGGCTACAGCTGGCTGAATAACTACACACACATAGTCAAAATGTCTCCTTTTGCTCTATTTATTAGGCCTGAGAGCTAAAAGAGCAGAAATTGATATGCCAAATTAATTGAAAGCTAGAGCATGACATCTGGAATAGGTATATGAATATAATTACGAATGTCTCCAAGTAACATTGAGAACTGACATTTGTGTATTAAGACTAGTGGATTTAGGGTTTGTTTCATAAACCACCCCGTCATTCATTGTGATCTGGTGTCTTTACTAAAATTACTGTTATGGTTGAGCCTTTCAATACAACCATGGAACTGAGGAAAGCAACTTTATTACAAGAAATTACAGTACAATGCTATAGTCATAAAAACATAGTTAGAGAAATACCAGATAATTGAACATAGACACATAGCCCAGTCAATGCACGGCTCTGCAGCTATAAACAATTGCACATTCCTGTACAACCTAATAATGGTTGGTTAATGGTTACATTGTAGTTGCCTTCAGTTGATTTACTATAGACGTACAGTCTCAACATGGAACATTCAAGTGAAATTGCAAATGGAAAAGTACTCCCCAGATGTCTGTTTATACTACGAACAGCCAGGCGAAAAAGACCATAACATAAGTTTGAGTGTTTGGTTTAAAAAAAACGTTCAATTTAGATACCAGCCCACCTAAACAGACAGTTCTAGTACGTATTTTAGACAATTTTCATTCGTTTTAGATATGGGTGTACACTGCTCAAAGATTGAAAGCGATAAGCAATGCAAAGAAATGCACGACAACAGAGAAATACACGTTTAAACCTACCTTATTATCTCGGGTTATTCATAACTTGTCGCAGTAAGATTTATGACAAAATCCGATGAGTTTGACTCAATTATTTAGGAGGGTAATTGCTCAAGACTTCATAGGCACAGACTGTACTTTCTACTACCCATTCTGAGCTACTGTCAATCTGCAACTCGAAGCAGGAAACATCAAGACATTAGTCCCGCAAGTTCCAATGAAATTAGTCAGTCACGGGATCACACACTACAACATTCCAATAAACAATAGCGAACAGCACCCTCTAGCGGTAAGAATTGGGGTCAAAGCATGATTCACTGCCATCAATGCACAATTTTTTTTTTTAAGAGTTTGTTTTAGTTTAATAGATCGAAATAGGAACCGAATTCCTCAAAGGATATTAAAATATAATTAGAAAAAAATCATTTGTTTTTTATTTTGCCAGTTACCACGACGACAAAGTCCATTTCTTGTCTTAGGGGTTAGGTTTATGGTCAAACACAATTAGGTTAGGGTTAGAATTGACCGGAAGTCCCTTAAAAGTTATTAAAACCTGTGAAAAGATTCCCTACCAGTTTTTTTTAGCTGGTCCCCACAAGAAAAATAACTATTTAATGGTTAGATTTACCAGTACGTTTACAATTGGGGTAGATGTTATAATTGGGCTTACTTTTAGGTTTAGACATTATGGTTTGCGACAAGGTTAAATTGAGGTATAACAGTTAAAATATTAGAGAACCTGGATTTCTGGTTTTCTGGTCCACACAAGAATACAAAAACTGTCTGTATGTGTCTGCTTGATTTGTTATTTCAGCATCAATAGCCAACTGTATATTTATGTAGTGCATCAACTTTAATGGTCATTTTCTTTCAGTCTGGGTGCCTGTTTAGATACAGTCCAAACACTTTTTTTTACATTAAATTATATTCCCATGATATCATCTAATATTGTTTTTTGTTCAATTGATAATCTTCATTGACATGTACATCCAAATCTTGTAAGATAACACCAGCACTGTCAAAGTGGTCATGATTGGTTGCACAAACCTAAAGGGTGAGCGGCAGGCTTGATGGCAGGAACAGCATTGTCCTGCGTAGAAACTCTAGAGCTCAAACCGGCCCTCTGCTTCAGGAAATACTCACTAATTTGACAAGTGTCTCCTACTATCAGTAACTGTGAATAGAACATGTTCACACTCTAGAGTTAAAAGCTCATGACATACCACAAATATATTCTTATTATGACTACAGTCATACTTACAGTCTGACCGGAACTATCTAGGATGTGTTTATTTAGCACAGTGGTTTTCAAAACCTTTTGGCTGGGGACTCCTAGTGTAAAATAATAAAATATCAGGGACCGCTATTAAGTCAAAGTGCAAAACTAAATATAAATGTGTAGTGCAAGAAGCCTCAGGCAATGTGAAAGCAACCTTCTACTGAATATCAATATTTTCAAGCTAATTTCTTCCAGTTCTACAACATTTTCCATGACAAAAAGAAAACACATTGAAATCACCTGGAGTTATCTCCATATGTTTCTGTAGTTCACTTTAAGATTTGGCCATAAAAACATCCTGTTCATTATATATTTTTAGCTATTGATGGGTAGAATTAGCTGAAGTTTGTACTGTCTGTTTGAAGAAAACTGAACAATATATAACCAATATCTATTGGCTCATTGCCATCAGGGTGGAGAGGCATCTAAAATCATTATAGTGAAATCCCCTTAAGCTTACCAAGCTCGTGTCTGCCCAGACAAACATAACATTATGTTATATTACATTATATTGAATTGAACCTGTTTTAAACGGCTTCCAATAATCAATTGGCCCAAACTCATCTTAATCTAGTGTTGTTGATTTATGTTTAAATCAAATCTAAAATGTATATATTTTTGATATGTCTGTCGATTTCCTGCTGTCCCTCCATGGAGCACAGTAACGGGTTTTACAAAGTTGGAGATAACATTTTTGTTCAAATGCATTACAATGAGTAATAGTATACATTATTATTAAAAAAAGGGGAAGATTATGGATGTCACACATTAAATGTTCACCAGGGGGCAGCAGGAGTCCGTTTAAAATAGAACTATCATAATGGATGATTCCATTTACCCAAGACTGTGCCAATTCCAGCCTACGTTAATGTTTGTATAATAGGCCTACTGTTTTGATTTTCTGTGAACATTACTTAAATGTTGTCATTGTAGTGAAAATATGTTGTTATTAAAACGTGTCCCTTTACTTCCGTGATATTTGCTAGTGATTAATGCACAAAGGACAAATAAAAAATAATATATAGGTTTAAAAGTTGTACATTTTGTAACTTCCATGACGATTATTGTATCTATTGTATGTGGAACTGTCCACAGGCGCCTTTAGAGCGCTCCCCCGATTCTGACCAATAAGGTGCGAAGCCGCCTGCGCAGATTCAAACACCCTTCTAGAAGGAGGCTGGGCGCGAGATTCGGCGGGATGGACAAAAATCTCAATGCGAATAAAACAAACTAGAAGTGTATTATACAGTGGAAGAGAGAACGTGTATAAGAAGGGTTATTTGAGTTAGAGAAATAGGTTCACATCCTATTAGTCGGAAACTGTCAATGTATAGATCGTGGTGACATGCAAAATATAATTGGTGCGTTTTTATTTATGATTGCATACATTTCGTGCAGCCAAGTTAGAGTTTGACATGGAAGTAAACCGTGGCGCTAGATGCTAACGAGACAACAACTGGGACTTTATGTTACTGTCTGAAAAGACACTAGAAGATGACAGACATCGGATTGCATGTATTACTAATAGAGATGTAACTCGCTTTTTATATGGATTTTACTACCAAAAACTACAAATCGAGGATTTCTTCTTTGAAAAGCGTTGATCAGCTGTCATTATGGCCAACATCAAGTCGCGCAGGTGGGTGATACTTTGCCTGCCTATTGTTGTTATTCTCGATATAGCCTACTTACTAACAGCTACATGTTATTATTTCCCATTTGATTCATACAAATATGAATTTGTAACCGGATAGCTACCATCGTGATGCAATTCATATTGAAACTCATTGCATTATATTGAGCCAGATGTCATGCCGATCTCACTTTGACATATCACAAGCACCTGCTCACGGTTACAGTGCATTTGTGTCATAGTAAAGCATTGGAATATTGTAGAGCTGGCTATAAGATAGTTAATACCATAAAATGGATACATATATTTAATATACTTTGATTTAGTTGAATTTCATGAATGATGGCGTGTGAATAAGTGCATGTGGCACTGTTACAACATTTTTCTGTCCCTTCAAGGCCTTCACTGTCCTTTCAATTACCGAAACGTGGTAGTTTGTGAACCAGCGCAGTTATTTGAGGGTTTATTTTTCATATGCCAGACGATTATCTTAATTTGGTAACGATTATAAATGTTTAAAATACATTATAGATTACTCTACAGCCAACAACTTTAATATGTTGGGTGATTATGTTGCTGCTTAGGGCTGTATTGTTTTCATTTTGTCGGTATTTCAATACGTATTATTTATTGATAAAAACTCAACAGAAAACATCACTGGCGGTCGCATGTATCGGTCACGATAAATCCATGCACTTGTTTCATTATACGTTCCAGAAATAATATATTTAGGGTCACACAATCCAACCAGTTTCTTATTATAACGTCAACGTTATTGTTTACTACAATGTATCGACAAAATGTAGCTATGTGGATTAATACAAAATGTGTATATTTGTTCCTGTAAATTCAAATGTGCTGTATAAATATACACACACCATTAAATTGTCCATTATTTTAACGCCTTTGTGTGAGTTTATGATTGGTGGGAAAATCCACCTATAAAAAAAGTAAAAACACATCTAATGTTTTTCACGACTCAGACTCAAATATAATTGCATATATTGCATACATCCTAATGCATTGGTAGTAACGAGGTCAGAACACTAATCTATTCATTTATTAAGATAATTTCCCTCTCAGGTAACGCTAGGGACAAGAGTGACACAGCTGTGTGATATTAGTATTCATGAGTTTGAGGGTGAATGGCTGAATTAACTATTGATTTATGGGCTGATTGGAGCCTGTCACTGCCCTTAAACACACAAATATCACAATGACTTAATTTCTGTCTGAATGAACAGCTCAGTGGCGCGTGTGTCCTCCACCCAGTCGACCCTGCCCACTTGTTGTGCCCCATCTGGGGGTGAAAGGGGAGGGACAGGAGGGGGGAGGATTGTCCTCTACATTACATTTCACATGCAAGTTCAAGGTTGAACACCTCAGTTTCAGCACAATTTACAGTGGTCAATTTTCTAGATATATGTTATAGTGTATAACGTGTAGTGTATCACATTTGAATTTAAAATAAAAATTTTAGCCTTTACAAACGTTATACACATTTACTACATACATATTATGCAGAGATTACCAGACCTTAAGAAGACATGTGGGAAGGAGAGTGAGAATCAGACATTTCAGGCCCCCTAGCCAAGTTCTTACATAACAATCCAACCAATCCCCCTGAGATGATTTTGAACTCCTGTTTGATTCAGCCTGGACCGTTAGGGCCGACCTATTAGCTTAGCCACACCCTAGTCTGCCTCCTGGATGCAACATGTACACAGATCAACACACACATACACATACACACACACACACACATTTGCCACCCTCACCTAAATAGAACAAAGAGGCTGTTGATTTGGGAGCGTACACACACACACTGGGCTCTGGACCCAGAACCACTTCCCCCTCTCTCTTTCCTGTAGTCAGAGAATTATGTCAAAATTCAATTGGCATATTCCAGTTACCACTGAAAAAGCCTTTTCACAGGCCACTACCGAAAACCTGTGAGAGCCCTTGTTTTCCCTACCACAGTGTGTGTGTGCGAAAATTTGTGCATGCTAGAGTATCTGTGTGTGTTCATGAATGTGTGTACACTTACTATGGTAGCTTGCAAGCCTGCCTCTTAAGCAAAAACAACCATATAAAGGACTCTTAGCGTCATTGTAAAAGGGGAGACAGAGGTCCTCCAAACCAGGACATGTTTTGTAGAAACACACAGAGCAGAGATTCCTTTTTTTGGATCCCAGATGTGTGTGTTTTAGTAGAATAATTTGTAAACCTCCCCCGTGTTGTGCTTTATAAAAGCAGCCCTTGTCCTACAGACTCCACATGGTAGGTACTAGCTGACCTTGGAATTAAATATCTACCAGCGTTGCTTAATCTTACCACACTATAACAGCAGGACCAAATTACAACCAAATTATGATCTGTTATATTGTCCAACCATTTGATTTAAATAAACTATGCTTTGTCTGACAGGAAATTGGGGAAAGATAGAGGATCGATAACTTGGTGAAAGAGCAGTGGTTAGTATTCAAACCCTATGTTTTAGCAGGACCTGTGTTAGGCCACCTACAGTGGGGCAAAATAGTATTTAGTCAGCCACCAATTGTGCAAGTTCTTCCACTTAAAAAGATGAGAGGTCTGTAATTTTCATCATAGGTACACTTCAACTATGAGAGACAAAATGAGAAAAAAAATCCAGGAAATCACATTGTAGGATTTTTTATAAATTTATTGGGAAATTCCTCGGTAAAACAAGTATTTCCCAATAAATTTATAAAAAATCCTACAATGTGATTTCTTTATAAATTTATTGGGAAATACTTGTTTTACTGAGGAATTTCCCAATAAATTTATTAAAAAAATCCTACAATGTGATTTTCTGGATTGTAGGGTTTATTGGTAAAAATTCCTCGGTACAACAAGTATTTGTTCACCTACAAACAAGCATGATTTCTGGCCCTCACAAACCTGTAACTTCTTCTTTAAGAGGCCCCTCTGTCCTCCACTTGTTACCTGTATTAATGGCACCTGTTTGAACTTGTTATCAGTATAAAAGACACCTGTCCACAACCTCAAACAGTCACACTCCAAACTCCACTATGGCCAAGACCAAAGAGCTGTCAAAGGACACCAGAAACAAAATTGTAGACTTGCACCAGGCTGGGAAGACTGAATCTGCAATAGGTAAGCAGCTTGATGTGAAGAAATCAACTGTGGGAGCAATTATATGAAAATGGAAGACATACAAGACCACTGATAATCTCCCTCGATCCGGGGCTCCACACAAGATCTCACCCTGTGGGGTCAAAATCATCACAAGAACAGTGAGTAAAAATTGCAGATCCACATGGGGGGACCTAGTGAATGACCTGCAGAGAGTTGGGACCAAAGTAACAAAGGCTACCATCAGTAACACACTACGCCGCCAGTAACTCAAATCCTGCAGTGCCAGACGTGTCTCCCTGCTTAAGTCAGTACATGTCCAGGCTCGTCTGAGGTTTGCTAGAGAGCATTTGGATGATCCAGAAGAGGATTGGGAGAATGTCATATGGTCAGATGAAACCAAAATTGAACTTTTTGGTAAAAACACAACTCGTCATGTTTGGAGGAAAAGGAATGCTGAATGCATCCAAATAACCCCATACCTACTGTGAAGCATGGGGGTTGAAACTTCATGCTTTGGGCCTGTTTTTCTGCAAAGGGACCAGGACGACTGATCCATGTAAAGGAAAGAATGAATGGGGCCATGTATTCTGAGATTGTGAGTGAAAATCTCCTTCCATCAGCAAGGGTATTGAAGATGAAACGTGGCTGGGTCTTTCAGCATGACAATGATCCCAAATACACCGCCCGGGCAATGAAGGAGTGGCTTCGTAAGAAGCATTTCAAGGTCTTGGAGTGGCCTAGCCAGTCACCAGATCTCAACCCCATAGAAAATCTTTGGAGGGAGTTGAAAGCCTGTGTTGCCCAGCGACAGCCCCAAAATATCACTGCTCTAGAGGAGATCTGCATGGTGGAATGGGCCAAAATACCAGCAACAGTGTGTGAAAACCTTGTGAAGACTTACAGAAAACGTTTGACCTCTGTTATATAGGCTACCCTTTGTTGGCAATGACAAAGTATTGAGATGAACCTTTGTTATTGACCAAATACTTATTTTCCACAATAATTTACCAATAAATTCATAAAAAATCCTACAATGTGATTTTCTGGATTTTTTTTCTCATTTTGTCTCTTATAGTTGAAGTTCACCTATGATGAAAATTTCAGGTCTCTCATCTTTTAAAGTGGGAGAACTTGCACAATTGGTGGCTGACTAAATATTTTGTTGCCCCACTGCAGCTCAGTAATCCTGTTAGTAGTTCTTCAGCCGTACCTGTGTTAGGCCACGTAACTCAGTGGTTCTGTTTGTAATTCTCCTGTGAGTTGTGGAACACCTTTATGACATAGCTCTGGCCCTGCTCAGCGGTCGGCCACTACATTAGTGTCCGCGTGGACTTAATGGTTAGGTGGTAACTCTGGGCAACCGCTGTCCTCAGCACTCCACACTTTCTGCTGATTACATGTTCTACCCCTGGTGGTGCAATGTGACGCCATTAAGACGTGTTGCCTAGCAACGTAACTTTATGGACAGAGCTAAGGCTGCCACACTACATTCTCTTTTGTCAGTTTCACATTTGAAAAGGGCAAATTGTGTCCAGTTTAACAGCTTTTTGGTGTCTAAATGAAAGGTTATAGATATTGGACCTGTTGTTCTAACAACATTCAAAGCACAAAATGGACATTTGTAGAAAAATCTGTTTTCCCCAAAAATTATGTGTGCCTCACTATAACCAACAACGCTGACCCTCACCCGTATACCAGCTATGCTTAGAGACAGTCTGCCAAAGCCTGAATTGTCATCATCATGTCTGATCTTGTGGTACCACTAGGATACTCTAATTATGGTCAGGAATGTCCTGTTTAATTTAATCTTGCTCCATTTCCCTCTTTACATGAGTCAACTGCCCATCCTGCTTCAACATGAATGACTCTCTGCCTGTGAGAGCCTCTGGCTGCTAGGGTGTTATTTATATTGGGCTTCATCATGATTGGTTTGGCTCTTTCTAATTCCGTTAAGCTTTGAATGATTTCCATCTCTCCTAACTGTTCCTGTATGGGTCTTGGTGTTTCAGTGATGTCATTTGGCCTCAGTCCCCAACGAGGTATTGCTTATTATGTCATCATTAAACAAAGCTTCTAGCTTCACTGCAGGGATTGTTTTGACAAGTCTTTGTAAGTACCTAAATACAGTTCTGTATGATGAAATTCGTTTTTACATAATAAAGTCAGAGAAATTTCTGCTCTCTCTCTCTCTCCCTTCCTGTCTCTCGTTTTTCAGTGAATCTGAGGATGAAGATCTCCACTCGACAGATGCCGAGTGTAAGGAGAAGAGCACAGAAAAGAAGGTGCTGTCTAAGGTGAAATGGTCTCGCGATGAGGTAGGCTCATTGAGACCTATGAGGTGGTCTGTTTGCACTCAGTGTTAGACTTTTTATGTTGAACTGGTCTTCTGTAGCATGTCTGAATCTGTACTGTTGTACAACAATCTGTCTGAGGTTGTCATGGTAACAACTGACCACAGTAATAATCTGCTATTGAACACTGTAGAGTGTGTACTGTAGGAAGATCTATTTGTATGGTCTCCTGCAAAGTATATGGGACAATATTATTCTGATGGGAACACTAATGGTTAGTTCTTCCCCACAAACAGTCTAGTTGACTTATAGATTTGTCCTTTAGAGGTAAGTGGATCAAAACAACTTCAAAAAGTAATGTCCCACTGCTAGATTTTTCTAAAACGTATGTCTATGACTGTTAGCATTTTACCTAATATTTGTAACATACAAATGAGTTAATTTGCAAACATGGAAATCAAATATGTACTGAGTGACCCCTCAATCTGTAATCAATAAAATAGAAATAGTGTTTCATGAACTGGTGGAAAAAGCTCTTCATATAACAGTGGAATGAGGCATTTCAATCTGGATCTCTGCTTCTGCAGTCTTGAACAGGGCTTTGGCACAGAGATCCCTACAGTACATGGTAGGACAGGCAGCAGGGCTTACATTTGTGCATGTTCAATAAAATCCATTAGATTTTTGTCTATTCATCTTTGTTCTATTATACTTTAAGACAATATATTTATACATTTCACTCTTTTTATACCTGTCATTAGACTTTTAAAACAAAAAACACAAATTAGGGAGGAAATGTTTCAGGAAAGTTTTATTCTCACAAGGTCTCTCCATTTCTATCTGCAGGACGACAGGCTGAAGAAGTTGGTGGAGCAGCATGGAACCGACTCATGGAAATTAATAGCTAACCATTTTCCAGTAAGTGGTACAAAACATCTTCCCCCTTTATAGATAGAACGTTGTGTTAAAGTCCAAACCCTTATGAAATAGGTACATTTTTCCACTAACAAAACTGAAAGTCTATACATTGATGATACGTAAGTAATAAAAGTAGAGGCGCTGTACCCTCTGGATAAGGAATAACGATAAGACAACAAAGCTTCCAGTGAGGTGAGGTGTTCGTTTGTAGTTCTGTGTGGACCCCAGGACAATTCTGCGAAAAAAAAAATGGCGATCTACACAAATAAACCAATTACCTCCAATTCATTAGAGGTAATAAGACATGGTTTTGTGTTATGTCGCTAAGGTGTTGTCTGCTCCGTGTGTCACAGGGGAGGACAGATGGCCAGTGCCTGCACCGCTGGCAGAAGGTTCTCAACCCAGATCTGGTGAAAGGCCCCTGGACAAAAGAGGAGGATCAGAAGGTAAGACGAGATGGGTGTGACTCTTGATCTGTGAGGAGGGGACGGTGTGGGGAGTGAAGAGGTAGGTTAGACCAGGGTGATTGTCCTCAAACGTGCTGCGTTGGTAAAACCGCACACCGACTGCCAACTCGCGAACGAGTGAAGGATCTGGTTTATAGAGGAATCGGAAAGACTGAGCCTGTGGCACATTTAGAGGTCACCATAGTTCAACTTAGGATGAAGTTGATGCTATATATTGATCTAGTCACGTTCTGTAAAAGACAATATCTATGTTTAAAATTGAGGTTACATACAAATGATTACATTGTGGCCTAGGACGGTCATGCTAAGCCACTGCCTCTAGAAAACACATGCAGCTCCTCTTTTGTATATAAGACCAATTATCCCGTCAGCTAACACCTACATCTCTTTTGTATATAAGACCAATTATCCCGTCAGCTAACACCTACATCTCTTTTGTATATAAGACCAATTATCCCGTCAGCTAACACCTACATCTCTTTTGTATATAAGACCAATTATCCCGTCAGCTAACACCTACATCTCTTTTGTATATAA
>JACXGM010006912.1:10731-31870 GCA_016801145.1 Umbra pygmaea | reverse complement strand
CTCTTTGTATCACATGATCCCCTCACATGGTTTGATTATCCAATCAGTTCTGTTGTTTGGTCCACACCTGCACACCCTTCCCTCGTTAGTTGGGTATTTAGTTCTGTGGGTTTGTTTGTTCTGTGTAGATCATTGTTCTTGTCCAGTTCCTCCTTGATGTTTGAAAATAAATAATAAATGTTTAGAGAAGACGCACCTGCCTCCAATCCTTGGAACCGTGACAGTGTCTAAGTATAATATTTTTGTCTCATTTGTTTAAGTGGGTTCTCTTTATCTAAGTTTGGGAATTCTGTGAAAGTCTGATTTAGGTCATATTTATGCAGAAATATAGAATATTCGAAGCAGCACTGTAAACTGGGAGATCAGTGCTAAGGAGTTTTTTCGAGCCATTGAAGCCTCTCTCTAACAGCTGACCAGAAAATATATACTTTGCAACAGACCTATAGCCATATCGATTGAAACACAATAATGTTGATGTTATGCATTTTGTTTGTTAAATGCAGTACAGCTCATAATTCCACAATAATTCCTAAAAACAATATATATATGAAAAACAGTTAGCCTACACTACGATTGTTTTAATTTTATTTAATCCTTTTTCCATTTGATCATGTCCAATTTTGCCATTAAGAGAATTTGAAGTGAGACTGGGTAATTTTTTGAAACAAAATGTGATTTTAATTTTTAATTTCTAGTTTCTGGTCCTGCCCATGTGTTAACATTCTGTTTGTTTTTTTACAGTCATTTGTAAAGGACTACATGATTCCTATAGCAAGACTTCTGTTAGGCCTGGACACCACGCCAGGGTCAGGATACCTATGTGCTGTGAGTATGGATGCCTGTTAAAGATGTGTGTGTGGGACAGTGTGTTTATTACATTCTACTGAATGTACTCCACCTACACCCACAGATGAAAGTGACAGAGGAGGACCTGTGGATCAGGACGTATGGGAGGTTGTTCCAGAAGTTGTGTTCCTCCAGTGCAGAGATACCCATAGGCATCTACCGTACTGAGTGTCACATGTTCTCCTCTTCTGAGGTAAGATTCTTCCTTACTGTCTTTTTTCATCCATTTAAAATGGTCTATTTGACCTGTCAGATCATGTAATGATCAGGGGCAAGCTTGACACATTTAGAAAAGCTGAGACATGCAACAAAAGTATTAACACATTATTTAGTTTTTTACACAAATATTGGAAAACAAATGTCATGGGCTTCTGCGTGGCGCAGTGGTCGCTGGCAGCAAAATTGTGTCACGGTGGCCAAGGTTTGTAGCCTGGATGCAGCATTCTGGGGATACCAGGGCTTTGCTAGCGGTTTTTCCTCATGTTTTGTCACCACCCAATTGGTCTTGTACAATTCCCACTGACCCTGCCTTGTCAGCAACTCTGCAACTCCCTAGACAGATGCGAGTTGGTGAGGGGTACTCGTATGGTTCATCCAACCACATATCACCAAGCCGGCCGATTCTTTTTGCACTGCTCATCCAACACGGAAGCCTTTAGTCAGTTCATGTACGGGATGATTACGCTCACCAACTACTGTACTATACACTTTGGCAATTATATTTACAGGCTTCCAAACTGCACACAACTAGTCACTGGATAACAAAGGTTTTATGTTTTGTAACCATACAAGGCTTACATTTTCCTGCATCCAGAAACATACAAATGTGTGCAAATGTTTTGTTTTGTACGATTTTGTATGTATCGCCATGAACAGCCTGCACATACATACAGTGGGGAGAACAAGTATTTGATACACTGCCGATTTTGCAGGTTTTCCTACTTACAAAGCATGTCTGTCATTTTCATCATAGGTACACTTCAACTGTGAGAGGCGGAATCTAAAACAAAAATCCAGAATATCACATTGTATGATTTTTTTAATAATTCATTTGCATTTTATTGCATGACATAAGTATTTGATCACCTACCAACCAGTAAGAATTCCAGCTCTCACAGACCTGTTAGTTTTTATTTAAGAAGCCCTCCTGTTCTCCACTCATTACCTGTATTAACTGCACCTGTTTGAACTTGTTACCTGTATAAAAGACACCTGTCCACACACTCAATCAAACAGTCTCCAACCTCTCCACAATGGCCAAGAGCAGAGAACTGTGTAAGGACATCAGGGATAAAATTATAGACCTGCACAAGGCTGGGATGGGCTACAGGACATTAAGCAAGCAGCTTGGTGAGAAGGCAACTACTGTTATTGCAATTATAAAAAATAAAAAAAGTATAAGATGACGGTCAATCTCCCTCGGTCTGGGGCTCCATGCAAGATCTCACCACGTGGGGCATCAATGATCATGATGAAGGTGAGGGATCAGCCCAGAACAACACGGCAGGACCTGGTCAATTACCTGCAGAGAGCAGGGACCACAGTCTCAATGAAAACCATTAGTAACACATTACGCTGTCATGGATTTAAATCCTGCAGTGCACGCAAGGTCCCCCTGTTCAAGCCAGTGCATGTTCAGGCCCGTCTGAAGTTTGCCAATGACCATCTGGATGATCCAGAAGAGGAATGGGAGAAGGAAATGTGGTCTGATGAGACAAAAGTAGAGCTTTATGGTCTAAACTCCACTCGCCGTGTTTGGAGGAAGAAGAAGGATGAGTACAACCCCAAGAACACCATCCCAACTGTGAAGCATGGAGGTGGAAACATCATTTTTTGGGGATGCTTTTCTGCAAAGGAGACAGGACGACTGCACCATATTGAGGGAAGGAGATCTTGGCCAACAAATTCCTACCCTCAGTAAGAGCATTGAAGATGGGTCATGGCTGGGTCTTCCAGCATGACAACGACCCAAAACACACAGCCAGGACAACTAAGGAATGGCTCCGTAAAAAGCATCTCCAGATCCTGGAGTGGCCTAGCCAGTCTCCAGACCTGAACCCAATAGAAAATCTTTGGAGGGAGCTGAAAGTCTGTATTGCCCAGCGACAGCCCTGAAACCTGAAGGATCTGGAGAAGGTCTGTATGGAGGAGTGGGCCAAAATCCCTGCTGCAGTGTGTGCAAACCTGGTCAAGAACTACAGGAAACGTATGATCTCTGTAACTGCAAACATAAGATTATGTACCAAATATTGAGTTCTGATTTTCTGATGTATCAAATACTTATGTCATGCAATAAAATGCAAATTGATTATCTATAAATCATACAATGTGATTTTCTGGATTTTTGTTTTGGATTCCCTCTCTCACAGTTGACGTGTACCTATGATAAATATTACATACACATAAACATACATGCTTTGTAAGTAGGAAAACCTGCAAAATCGGCAATGTATCAAATACTTGTTCTCCCCACTGTACAATCATTATACAGTATGTGACTGCTTAAAAAAACATGTTTCAATGCAGCAGCTCAGTGTACTTCACCACCATAGGCCACAGCAAGCATCCATGCCAAAAGAAATAGACAGTATGCAGTATTGTGCAAAAGTCTTGGGGCAACTGGGGCAATTGTTTAAAGGCATTTTTCCGGGCAGTAACTATTTGTTTCTATTCATAACTATATTTTGTAGTAGAAAAATGCTATATATCAATGAAATAAACACAGAAAAAACATGATTACAGTGAATAACAAAAGTAATTTGTCTTTTTAAAGCACTCTTTGTATCGTATGGGCTCCATTAGAATGTAAACATGAAGCAATACTCTTTGGTTGTGTAATGTTTTGTGTTATGATGCATAATGTTTTGTCTAGTGGTAAATTATTCCAAGCTTCTTGCAGGATTTGCCATAATGCTTCTTTTGGATTTGAATACTTTTTATTATTTTCCTTGTCCAAATTATCCCACACAGCTCTCATATAACTTGAGATAAGGGTCTGAGCTGTGATCTAACCCTGTGAGTGTTCTACCTGCACACTTGTTTTTTGGCCTTTAATGTTTTTGCAGAGTTTGTTTCTGTTTTTGGCACCAATATTGTGTGGCAAGAGGACGATTATTCCAATGAAATTATATAATAATTTTGTGTAAGACTTCTTCTCAAGTCAAATTGTGTATTTCAGTGCCAGATGCTGAACTACCACCTCATTGGATTTTCTCTTGTTACTCGTGGAAATGGCCTTTAAGCAAATACTGTTAAGTGCTGTAGTTGCATAAAGCTTTTTGAGTCTTCCGCTGTGTTTTCTGTTTTCAGCTTGAAGAGTTTCTTAAAATGTCTTTATGGCATTTCTTCTAGCAATCTTTTAAAATATCAATTCAGATTACACAAGACATTCTTGGCACTTTTTTCTGTATTAACGTACATTTGTGTTTATTCTAATGTTATATATAGATTTACATGCAAATTACCACTTACTCTCCAGATACAAAAAAAACAGGTGGCTTAAGACATTTGCACAGTATTTATTCATTGTAATTCATTGTAATAACGCATCATATGCATCATTGAGTTATTTGGTTCTACCACTTACATTCTTAGTCAAGTAAATGTCATGTACTATTCCCAATGCAAATGTTTCATTTTATCCATGCTTGTGTCTTTTGTTTGTGTGGTCTGTCCATTGTTGCTACTGTCATTACTACCGGTACTAGTTAAAGGCTAGTTACACACAGGTAAGATGACATCCTTATCTCATCATCTATCATGATAGATAAACACTTTAGTGCCACTGTCAGTGTTGAACTCATGCATAATACATTGTAAATGCTTGTTTAAAGCTTATTTTATTACTCAAAGGTTTTACCCAAACCTTCGATTGGATCTTCTTACTGTCCACTCTTGACGATATGGTAATAAACTATCACCCTCCCTCTAGTCTCAAGTGTCCATTAACGTGGAGGACACCGGGGGTGACGAACCGAGAGACAACCGGCGCGAGCCCTGGAAGAAGACAGCTCATCGGAACTCCTCCGCCAGCGACCAATCAGAGCACCCGTTGCTGAGGAAGAAGAGTCTCCAGTGGGCGCGCCGTCTGAGCCGGAAGAGCACCAAACCACCGACGCGCGCTGAACGAATCTCCCAACAACGCCTCAACCTTTACCGGCGCTCTGAGAGACAGGAGCTCTCGGAACTGGTTAAGAACCGCATGAAGCACCTGGGCCTGCCTACCGTCGGTTATGGTGAGCAGGCAAGACACACCGGTGGTACCAAGAAACACTGCAGAGTGCTTTGGATTTAGTTTGGGGGTTTTCTATGCCTTGCTTGCAGGGGTGAAAGTATATTTCTTACTGGTATAGGACCTACCGTTTATTATTGTTATTTGAATTTATATGCAGTCGACATTCATTTTTGTGAAACAGACATCCAACTTTTCTATATAACAGGTTTTAATGTCCATTCTAGACTGTACTGTGATATGTTTATAAATGGACCATGGCTAAGCAAAACCCCAATATGCATTATTGCCATTATAAACCGGTTACATACACATTTAGCCATTATCCTTAATTATAAACCTGCTGCTTCAAATCCAGAATGGTGATGGCTGATGTATACCACAAGTATTACATAACATCACCTTTAACTGTTTTACGTGTGTTGGTAATCACAATAAGGCATCCTTTGGCTTTGTATTATATCACTCCAGTAATGCGTCTTGCCTTATGTCTGAAATTCAATGGCTTTCAGCCAAGCGTCATTCAGGATTTCACCCATTTGGTTTATAATCTTAAATACTTGAGTGTTAGATACCATAGTTGGCAATAGGTTTCAAACATTGTAATTAAATTAACATTTTACAGATACATCATACTATACTCATTAATTTTCCCAGTACTTACCAGGCTGTACCATCTTACTTTCACCACTAATTACCAGGTTTGGTTATTGCTGGATTATAGAGTGAGCATGATTATTGATTAGATGGAGAACTTAGGATGGTTTCTGTTTTTGCAAATATTTGGTACTGTAGTATGCTAGATAAGATTTTCAGAAATACAATTTCATAATATCAGCACATTTAAATATTATCATTAATACTATTTCATTGTTTTTCTTTAGAATATGTATCAACATTTCTGATTCTTCTACAGTCGTGGTCAAACGTTTTGAGAATGACACTAATACTAATTTGCACAGTCTGCTGCCTCAGAGTTGTTGATGGCAATTTGCATATATATGTCATGAAGAGTAATCAGATGAATTGCAAAGTCATGAAAATGAACTTAAACCCCCAAAAAAACATTTCCACTGCATTTCAGCCCTGCCACAAACGGACCAGCTGCCATCATGTCAGTGATTGTATCGTTAACAGAGGTGAGAGAGTGTTGATGAGGACAAGGCTGGAGATCATTCTGTCATGCTGATTGAGTTAGAATAACTGACTGGAAGCTTGAAAGGAGGGTGGTGCTTGAAATCATTGTTCTTCCTCTGTCAACCATGGTTACCTGCAAAGAAACAAGTGCCGTCATCATTGCTTTGCACAAAAAGGGCTTCACAGGCAAGGATATAAGCTGCTAGTAACCTGAATCACCCATTTATTGGATCATCAAGAACTTCAAGGAGAGAGGTTCAATTGTTGTGAAGAAGGTGTCAGGGCACCCAAGAAAGTCCAGCAATCGCCAGGACCGTCTTCGAAAGTTGATTCAGCTGCAGGATTGGGGCACCACCAGTGCAGAGCTTGCTCAGGAATGGCAGCAGGCAAGTGTGAGTGCATCTGCACACACAGTGAGGCGAAGACTTTTGGAGGAAGGCCTGGTGTCAAGAAGGGCAGCAAAGAAGCCACTTCTCTACAGAAAAAAACATCAGGGAAAGACTGCAGAAGGTACAAAGATTGGACTGTTGAGGACTGGGGTAAAGTAATTCCCTCAGATGAATCCCCTTTCCGATTGTTTGGCCATCCGCACAACACCTTGTCTAAAGACGATAAGGTGTGCGCTGTCATGAGTCCTGTGTCATGCCAACAGTGAAGTGTCCTGAGACAATTCATGTGTGAGGTTGCTTCTGATCCAAGGGAGCGCGGCTCAACCACAATTTTGCCTAAGAACACATCCATGAGTAAAGAATGGTACCAACACTTCCTCTGAGAGCAACTTCTCCCAATCATCCAAGAACAGTTGGGTGACGACCAATGGCTTTTCCAGCATGATGGAGCACCTTGCCTAAAGGCAAAAAGGCGAAAGTGATAACAAAGTGGCTCGGTGAACAAAACATCCACATTTTGCCAGGAAACTCCCCAGACCTTTATCCCATTGAGAACTTTTGTTCGATCCTTAAGAGGCGGGTGGACAAACAAAACCCACAAATTCTGACAAACTCCAAGCTTCGATCATGCAAGAATGGGCTGCCATCAGTCAGGATATTGCCCAGATGTTAATTGTTAGCGTGCCAGGGCGGATTGCAGACGTCACTGCAAATATTGACTTTGCATAATCTTCATGTAATTGTCAATAAAACACTTGTGGACTGCTTCTAATTATACTTCAGTATACCAAAGTAACTACTGACAAAAAGATATAAAAAAACTGAAGCAGCAAACATTGTGGAGACTAATACTTGTGTCGTTCTCAGAACTTTTGACCACGACTGTATTTACCATGCAATCCTGGCATGAATCCTTTCATTTAATTGAACACAGTTTCCAGGGTTGTACCCAAGTGTCATAACATCACACAACACCTATAACATTGTAAACATCTCACAACGCCTAACAAACAGTATTCCATGGTCATTTTCCTTTACTATCATAATTCCACATTACAAACACTCTTTTTATAGTACATAACCTCTTAATGTGTATGCTTATCCCTAAATGTTACTTGTAGTCTATGAATGGAAAGAGACTCACAGGCTGCGTTTTCCTTGCATCTTTTTTTATTTTGTTTCACTCCTTTCTTCTCTCTTTCATATTATTTTGTCTTTTGCAAAGTAAATTGTGGTTTGCTTATATAATTTTACATATCATTCTTCATGCCAAAACATGATGACTCATTTATCTGATCCCTGTAGGGGAAATGCTCATGAGGTAATTCTGCCAAAAGAATAAAATACTTGATATATCATTACTGCTATTTGAAATTGGATGCACAGCCAGAAATACATCTACATAATAATTATTACATAATAGATTATGAAATAATTATAACTCATATTATTATCAAAAGTTACAGTTTTTAGTATGGGAACATTATTTTCTTCTGTTTCAAATCTATAATAGCTTTTTTTTTGCTGCTAGGCTGATTCTTTCTTCTCTTTTTTCTTCCCTTTCTGTTCTGTCTTTTCCCTGTGGCTTGTAGAGGACGTTGCTAATCTTACTGCGAGTGATGTCATGAACCGAGTTAATCTAGGATATTTGCAAGGTAATTCAATGTAGTGCCTATAATCAGGATGCAACACATTTGATGTGGTAATGTGACAAGTGCTCCTCAAAGCATTTTGATTTCATGCTCATATGTTGCAGTGTAGTGCTACTTTCATGCAAGCTATGCTGACATTACTCAGGGAAGAATGTTGGTAGGGAAAATAATACTTCTATTATTCTAGCATGTTAAGTAACCTTTCAAAACAAAGCTCTATAAGAAAGCTTACCACCCAAAGACAGTTTGGTTTAAGATTTTTCCTTTATTTATTTAAATTCTTCAAATACGTAACGATCAATGTCACACAAGCAAGCACCTGTTTTTTAAAAGTGAGGCTACCGTAAGTCAACGGGCAAAATGCTTTGTTAATGGACTACGGCAGACTGTGAAGTTAACGTTGTTGACTGTCTTAGAGTTGCAGGGCATTTCAGAGCATCCGATAAGAGAAGAGGCCAGAACAGGTTAGATGGAGACTCATAATCATACAGTAGTTCTGCATGACCCTGTGTGATAATGATGGCGGTGTTGGTGGTGGCAAGCAGTCGACAAGCAGTCCTCCTCTTCCCCTCCATCCTCTGACCCATGCAGAGTGAAGCTGGAAACGTAGGCCTAGTTCACATTTGGAGCGCATTACTGTTGTGCGCAATGGTTGCTTCAAGTGTGTTGTACGTGGGCCGTGCAAACTGTGTGAACTAGGCCTTTTTGGCTCAAGGCAGACGGGGAGAGGTGGCCAGACAGAGTGCCAAGTTACTGCCGAAATGAGAGTGGGATACTCTAAAGCGGCCACTGGATGGGACGGAGTGAAGCAGAAAGCGTTGCGACTGCTCGGAAGGTCAACAGTTCATTAGCCTCGTCACACGCAAGCCTGGGAGTGGTAGCAGGTGAACCTTAACTGAGGAGGATGGGCACATGTTAATGTCTGGACTGGAGTAAATGGAATGGAGTTAAACATGTTAGACCCCAAGTGAAATCATTAAAATCAGTATGAGATACCATTCCACTGAATCCAGTTCATGCATTATTGACCCCATACCCAATTAACATTCACAGGCCTCCACTGAACGTTGGCAAACTAGATCTCCAAAAACCTACACGTCCTGTTTTCACTCCAACACTACTTTTTCTCACCAGTTCCATAATAAGGTGGCTGACCATCTGAATGGGGCGGGACTAAATGAAGGTCGGAGTGAAACTTAATTTTCCAGGAACGAGTTTGGAGATCATTTTACAAGAAACGCCTTTAGCAGTTTTTTTACATTGTAAAATATATTGTTTAAATATTCATTGCATAATTTTGAAAAACTATTTTGATTCGAGATGATCGTAAATTCACTATACAATGCTACCTTGTCAAATCAAATAGAAAAAATCTCATTGTATTCTTCTTCACTCCGATTCGTTGAGCCTCACTTTGTCCGGTTAAATCTTCCCCTGCTGGATGCTGTAGCATGTCCTATTCATGTCTGTGGGTCTGTCAGCGTTTTCTTTATATGGGGGCTGAGTGTCGTCGGCATGGCAACCATGGTGACGTGTCGCCGGGAGTGACCAGGCCTTCTGTGTGGAATGGGCGGGAGGTGAACTGCCGCGGAGTGGCGCCTGCATGCCTTGTCGTTATACAGCGCATGGGCGGGATGCGCTTGCCTTTTTCCACAGCATGGGCCTCGTGTTCCTGTCATGCCCCTGTCAGTAACCGTTAGACCTTCTCTCTCTCCTACCCACACACCCCGCCTGGCTTTATAAGGGGCATACACAGGTGGGTTTGGAGAAGCAGATGCACTTTACCCCCGAACCCCCAAGCTCGAACCCCATTCTGTCCCAGGTACCCCAGTTTTTCCCTCTCACACGTAAACAGGACACACAAGCGCAAACACACATCCACACAACCTCGCACTCAGCTTGTCACTATGGATATGAAACACTCCCGTAAGCAAAGGTGAAAGTTCAGGGAAAACAGGTCAGGTCCTTCTCTAAAGACAACTTGATCCTTCTCCAGTTCAAGCACAGGAAATCAGATGCCATATCAGTTGATATTCAGCAACTCAACCTTTATTATATTTGAATAGATGGAAAGTAAATGAATAGAATATAATGTTAGGCCTGGGGAGCTGATAGGTTTTTGTTTTGAATGGAAAAATGTCTGTCCCTACAACATTTCATACAGGACGTTTAGTGTCACGGTACATGTGAAGATTACACTTTGTCCAAGCCAGAAATGCCCATTGAATATCCACTTTAGATGCCTATCATTAACTATATCAGTCAGGCTTGATGTCAGGGAACCCTACACTTCATTCTTCTAACAAATCATGTTGGGTAGTAGTGTGTCATTTAGAATGGAACTCGTAAAGAGCAGTGCAGCTGCTAACACATCTGTTCTGTTTTGTTCCAGATGAGATGAACGATCACCAGAACACACTCTCCTACGTTCTTATCAACCCTCCCCCAGACACCATGTTGGAGCTTAATGACATTGTGTAAGTAATAGTGGAAGAGGTGTTCAATATTCTATTTTCAGAATTTGATCCGTAACAATGGAACTACTTAAGTAGTTTACAGACACGCTGTTAAATTTGTATTTTTGGATATTAAAAATGTAAAGTGGCCAAAACGTTAAATTTTCCTACCATATTGTTGTTTTCTTTAAAGCTAGTTCTGACTTAGCGCAGAGGTATGTTTTGGGCCATTATTATGCTTTAGGATGAACCCCTGACCAACTCTCTTTACACTAGTGATGTAGAGCATGGCGCTGCAGAATGCTGTGGTAGCCTTTTTGGTTCAGGGTGCAACTCATTCTGTACAAGTCACTGACATTTGCATCCAGGCCATCACGCTTTGACAGGTATAACACACTGAGGAACTACCTACTTGACGACATACAAAACCCTTTATTTATTTATTAAACATTTTATTTAAATTGGTCCACAAGACCTTCCAATTTTCAGTAGTCCCAGGAGGCCCAGGCAAGCCTCTTTGCTTTTTTACTGCTGATCAACCTGCCACACCTCCACAAAGCTGCCTTTTCCAGTCTTCTCCTGACTGTGGAAACTCAGACTTGCTTACTTTGATCAGTGTTAAGCTGTGAGCTGCCAATCGCTCAAGCTTTTGATGCTGAGAAACTTGTCTTCTGATTATGTTGTGGTTTTGGGTATGCCAGACCTCTTCCTCTTAGTTTCATCCCGTGTCCAAGTGCATTTTGATGGTATAGGAAACTGTAAGTAAAGACCTATACTTTTAAGAGTTATAATGTTCTATCTGTCATCCTTTGAAAATTAACATTTTCTCACCATTATGATAGCAACATAGTACTTTCTGCAATACAATACTGTCCAAATAATGCTTTAGAGGGTGTAATAAAACAACCTGTTCCAGCCGTGCTTTTATACTGTAAGAAATTATAAATTATTGTCAGCTGTAGGAATTGTTAGCATCAACTTTCAAGGCTTAATTTACTTCCAATGTTCCCTGAAAAAGGCCTTTTTTCACAATTTCTTTGTAATTCATATCTACATTTTTTCCTTTGGAAACCTAAACATTTTTATAATCTCTGGCAGTTTACTGTCTTGAATTACTGAAATGTCAATTAAAAAATTGAAAAATACCTTCGCTCTATCAATTATATAGTATATATTCAGTCAGGTGAGGATTTCCGATTTTATAGATTGTTCTCCTTTAATCAGCTAAAAAAGTTATTAATATAAGTTAATGATTCCTTACATTATGCAGTAGTTTCATACACACAAAAATTACACACAGCCTAAAATGAATAATGTATATCATAGATGGATCGACACGTGCCTATTGACAAAAGTCAATTCACAAAAGTCAAATTCATCATGACCTCGTTGCAATACCTGTTCAAATGGCAAAATGAGTGCTGCAAATTGTAGGAAATTATTGTCACATCTTAATCACCTTTTCAGTTTTTAGATTAAAAAAATACAGTTTGTACTGCTTTTGTAATGTCCTGATTCATTGTCATTCACTGTCACTTTTTTTTTCTCGGCAAGTAAGTTACTGCAAGTAAGGCGCCCTCTATGGGAACTAAGAAATAACAGCATCACATTGTAGTTGAGTGCAAATTACATGTTACACATATTTTATATACATATACGTACATGCCCTCCATGATTATTGTCACCCCTAGTAAAATGAGCAAAAAGGGATTATTAAAAATGCAACTTTTGGTGAATTGGCGTAGTGTCACAATGAAAAAATTGCAAACATTCAACCTTTAATTGCAATACATTTGTTCAGATAAAAAAATCGGTCATCAAGAAACAGTAATTTTAAACAAAACTACATGTGCCATGATTATTGTCACCCCTGCATTTAATACATTGTACAACCTGCCTTTGCCAATATAACAGCACTGAGTCTTCTCCTGTAACATCTAATAAGGTTGGAGAATCTGAGACCGTTCCTCTTTACAGATCATCCAGGGTCTTTGGTCATCTCTTATGCACTCTCTTCTTCAGCTCAGGCAACAGGTTTTCAATAGGATTTAGGTCAGACTGAGATGGCCATGGCAGAACCTTGACTTTGTGTTCAAGTGAACTATTTTTGTGTTGATTTGGACATATGTTGAGGATCATTCCCGTGCCGAAAGATCCAATGACAATCAAGTTTCAGTTTCCTGGCAGAGGCAGTCAGATTCAAAATGTCCTGATACTTCACGGAGTTCATGATGCAATGTACAGTATCCTACATACAAGGCTCCCAGGGCCTTTGGAGGAAAAACAGGCCCACAACATCACAGACCCTCCATCAGGTTATTCTCTGGTATAACCAGGCTTCTTTTTACACCAAACCCACCTTGAGTGGTTGTTGCAAAAAAGCTAGATTTTTCTTTTAATCTGACCATAGCACTTGGTTTCAGTCAAAGTTCCAGTAGCATTTAGCATACCCCAGGCCCTTATGTTTGTGGTGAAATGACAGGAGCGACTTGTTCCCGGCACATCGTCCAAATAATTGGTTGGAGGTGGCATCTGATGGTAGTTTTGGAGACTTCCTGACCTTCTTTGTTGATTTGTTTGCCTCTCTTACCATACTCCTCAGTGTGCGTGATGGCAAAATAAACTTGAGTCCTCTTCCAGTTGCTTTTAACATTTTTAGAATTGCCCTAACAGTAGATATGGGCATTTTCAGGTGAGCAGCTGTTTTCTATAGCCATTCTTATGCAGTTCAACACATATTTCCCTCAATTGATTTGTGTGTTCTCTGATTTTTCCCATAGTGATGTATGAATAAGGAAATATGGCCTCTGTGGCACCTCTTATTTGTACCCCAGTGAAACAGGAAGTCATGCATTACTGCCTGAAAGTTCCTAAACACTATGCCCAACAGTAAAATCTAAATGGAATTAATGCTTCTGACACATGTTGTACAAACATCGCGCACATGGTTTTGTTTGAAATAATTATTTCTTGATGATATTTTTTTTTCTGCATAATTGTACTTCAATTAAAGGTTGGATATTTGTATTTTTTGTGACAGTACCCCAATTCACCAAAATGTGCATTTTTACTAACCTATTTTGCTCATTTTACTAGTGGTGCCAATAATCGTGGACGGTACTGTATATGGACCACGTGTTGAAAACCGCTTCTCTCATTGTGAGTTGTATAAATATCTGGATCCAAAAGTTGGTTTGCCCTCATCTCTCTCAAGGTACATTATCCGATCGGACCCGCTGGCGGGGCCCGATGTGCCTGAAGACCCGAACCAGGGGCAGAGCAGCGGTGGCGGCGGTCGGCGGATGAGGCAAGACTTTGGCTCAGAGACCAGAGATGAAACCCACCTCTGAAACACCACCTCGATAACCCTTTCGTGGCACGTTTACCTTCCTCCCACCCCCCACTCGCAGGACATGGAAAGCTCATAGAACCTCACCGCACTTGCCCACCTCCACATTCCAGACCCCCTCTAGTCTGTTCAGACTTACAGAGAGACGTGTTTCATTCAGCTGCTTCCGAAGGATGCATGAAGAGTACCTCATCGCTAACTACGCTAACCCTTTGGAGAGCTACAGAGATACAGACTCAGATATGGCCCTCTGAGCTAAAGATAAAAAATGAACAATGCAAACTGACGACAGAAAACCAGAGAAAAGACAGATGACATCAGAGGTCATATGATGCTCTGAACATTTTCGGGTTTGCTTTATTACCTCATTAACATGGATGGAGCTCACACGTACAGATCGACAGAATGGTGTCAGATGGGTCAGCTGTGCCCTAATTTGTGGATTTTAGCTGCTCTGGCACACGTGTGTGTGTGTGTGTGTGTGTGTGTGTGTGTGTGTGTGTGTGTGGGTGCGTGCGTGCGCGTGTGTGTGTGTGTGGATGGTATAATTATTTGTTGCTAAATCAAGTCATGTATAGTTTTGTACAGAAATGTTTTCTTCTTATCAATAATTCCTGGCTGGATTCATACACATCCATTATGAAAAGTACAAAAGCAGTTTTAAAATGAAATTGCTCTTCATTATGAGCACAATATTTTAAAATGGAAATCAAGTTAAAAACAAGCCAATGGTAAATGTGTCTGATCTCACAAATGTTGCTCCGTCCCTTGAGCTAAATGCAGAAACTCGATATCAAGAACCATAACTTACCCATTTAGTCAAAACCATGCCAATGGTTTGAGATATTGTGTGGGTTAGTATGTCACATCCCTGAGGATGTGTGCCAAAACTCACCACAGGTCAAAGAATATTTGCCCGTTATTGTGCCCATTATAGCACCACCATGTGGTTATTGGTCATGTTGAGTCCAGATAATGTTTTTAACTGATGTACCAAATGTTTTTAATAAACAAATATCCTTGAGAGATTGACCTGGCATTTATGTGCCAGACAATGCTCACACGAATGTTTTAGTGGTTAAATATTGTGTTGAGCTTTTCTTGTTCATAGATGCAGCATGTCAAGTTTTGTACAGATGGGTCCTTCACTGCCAGAGGGGTAGCATTTAATGTGTTTTACAAAACTCAAAATCCATTGAGGCCAGGGTTCCAGAAGCAAATTTGTTTGTATGACGTTGCATGAACCTTCATTCACAATTCAGAATGTTACCCCGAATTGGGTTACCTTTTAAAAATGATCAAATAAAATGGATTCCAAAATTTTGATATATTCAGAAAAAATCTATTTGCATCATTGAGTTATTCTTTATGTATCATTCAATGTTTCAATAAAGCCAGAGTTCAATAATTCCACATTACCCTATGATGATCAGTTCTCAGATGTTTACATTGGAAAACCTATGTATGTTTAAAATTCTTGTTGAGAACCACTTATATTGCACATGTGAAATGAGATATATATATATATATATATATGTATATATATCATATTAAAAGGAGTGTAATATGTTTTTTTTTAGATGTCAAGAGGAATCTATGTTGAGTTGAATTTAAAGTCACTTGAAGTCTGTTTACATGGCTCGTACATTAGCTTTGAGTAACATGTTGCAAGCTGGCTTCCAAGATGTAATTTCACTTGTACCGGCATCATATGTACAGTAAATTCAAGTGTTGTGTAATCTTTATACTGTATATTTATTTAACAGATTAATTTATAATTTTTTATTTGACTTATTATACTGTTTGCTTGGACTTTGTGGTTTTATCATTGTAAATACTGGAAAACTTTATATCCTCATATTTTGGCTCAATCTTCTTTTGTTGTTATTACTGAAATTACATAGAAAAAAGGACTTGAAATACTTTTGCACTAAGCTCTGTGGCCGTTAATGGAGCTTTATAGCATGACCCTTTAATCCAAAACGTAACCTATACAATAATGCAGAAAACAAGTCTTTATACTGTCAGAGCTGTTATATACAATATATAACCTACTTACATTTGGAAGGTTTGAAATGATCATAATTGCCATTGTAAACAAAATACTATATTTTCATATGTGCCATTTCTGCTTGTTTGTTATCAAAATGTAATTGCAAAGTAGCTGTAATGAAACACATTGACTGATTGCATGAATGCGATAAGAATGATTGGAGGCTTAAAAAACGGGTAAAATCAAGCTTTGACATTCTTTAACAGGATTTGAGATTTTTAAGTAAATGTTCCTTGTTTTGGGATGTAGTCTAATACAAAGTCCCTATTTCCATTAAAGACGCACACCACAATATGCTACTAGCCAGACATGCAGGGGGTCAGTTTACAGATTTAGAGGGCTAAAGTACAGTTAATATGAATGGTGCTGAGGAGCAGTTTACAATCGTATCATCGCAATGTCACCCTGTCCAATCACCTCCTGTTCCCTGCTCCTTTTCACTTTCATCTGATTGGCATTCTCTTCTTAGAGAAGTTAAAGGTACGGTAAAAAAAAAGTGTTATTCTGTAATATAAAAGCGGCATGCATACACTGAAAGCATGTTTTGAGCTAAATCTTGCCAATCAAGACATCTTTTCTCTTACATTAGGCAACCTTTGTCAAGTATCACATCTAAAAAATGAATCTGATATTATCTCCTGCTTGTTGTTTGTAAGCCTAACTCATTTGATATCTTAATACGGGACCGTGCATGTCCTCCAGACTTGTCAAAAACCTGTTTTCCCTTCTCATGTTTTAATTAATTGTCAAAAGGTTTGATCCATTTTGTACTATTTCTAATGAAGTCTGCATACTTCTTTACCATGATGTAAAATATGAAAACAATAAATGCTGCATGCAGCCAGGAAGATTGAATAGGAAAATCACTGTGTTCTTTTATGGAGAAATGCTTTTATTCATTCCAATACTGGAAATCGTCCTTCATAACAGTTCTGAAGGCATGTGCTCAGCGTACAGAATCAGCACTTCAAAATGGTATACTAAACACTTCAATTGGAGGGGAAGTTGTGATGGTTGATAAACTTGTAGAGCAACTACTGAGAAAGTGCCCTGTCAAGTTCTTGTGGCTTCTGTGGCATTTTACTAGGCTAATAATTAAAATGTTTCATATTTACGAAATACACACAGTTTGCTTACTAAGACACAAAAAAGTATCTGCATTTTTTTCCCTCTAGTGGAAATTAGCCAGTTGCGACAGAGCCTAGTTTCAAGAATTGGGTCACAAATAAGGCCACAGCAGCTCAATAAGAAATATTAAAATACACTATGAAATAATGATCAGTCTGTAGTTAAGGTCCTTGCTGTTTGCATCTCTTGATGGCTGCTTTGTTGAGGTGTGTCTGTTTCCACCTCTCCCTGGTCCATCGGCCTTGGTTTTGAACCACCTGATGGAGAAGGTCAATGTATGCTTTTTCATTATCCACCAAGAGGCAATCGTCTTTGGGGGAGCCGCCACTAGGCGGAGCTGTACTACGCTTTTGACTCACTCTGCTCCTGCCCTCTCTCACTGTTCTCGTTGGCACCCCCTTTCTGTTGGACTTGCCATTACTCTGTGTAGCAGAGTTTATTTGCTTTTTTGTTTCTTTAGGTTTGTTTTCTTTAGGTTTGTTTTCCAGTTGATCAGCTTGATATGGAGGGGTTAGAACCCCACTGGAACAGGACAGGCTCAGCTCTGACTGGGTCTTAGGACCTTCTAGTTCTGCTTCATCCATTTGTACTGATTCAAGATTGGGTGAATCTACGTCAAGTCCTGGCGGCAGTCTGCATACATCTTCAGCCGTATCACCCCTGTCCTCCTGATTTGAAGATACGAACAGGGGGGGTTTATCTTTAACATTTTGTTCTGGGTCAAGGTCAGCTGGGAGATTTTCTTGCACATCTCTGGACTCTTGGCCAGGTTCAAAGTCCTGGCAATTTGAAAAGAACATTGTTTCTACTTTGACCCTTTGGTCATGTTTTGGCTCAAGGATAGGATTAGGGTTAATGCCCCCTCTCTGTGCAACGGAATAGGCCTGCCACTGAGCTGAGGTTGGAGGCCAGGTGGAGACTCTTACAATGACCTTCTGTGACTTTTGACCTTTGTGGCTTTCAGGGTTTGGTTTGGCAGAGTTTGCACCGATGGTGAGGTACTGTAACGTCTCTGAATTTTGGTCTTGTGGGATGACATTTTGGTCTCCAACTTGCTGATTCTCTGACCCAAGTGCAGCCCTCCCATCCAGGTCATTTTCCTTACTCACTTCACCAGAAAGATCCTCTTTTCCTGTCAAATATCTATTAAACTGCCGGGACTCCTTAATGCCTGGCTCTTTGTTGCCATGTTCATCAGAGTTCCCTGTATCATCAAACGGGCTCACACTCATATTTTCTGGTTGTGCTTCAATTTCAGTCTTCACCCCGTGTATGTGTGTCTGTGCTTCTCTCCCTGCTCTACAGAAATGGGCTGTGGAGAGTACAGCCTCTGCAGACTTGGCTCTGACTACAGATCTGTAAGTCTTTGTAGCAAGCGCTGAATTCCATCTGGACCTGTCGCTTTGGAGTGAGGCGCTTGAAATTTCAGCATCCTCCGCTGTTGCCAGACTGGGCTTCACCTGCTTGCTATCACGCTTCCTCCTCCAGACTATAGCCAGAGTACACACCACGCTGAGCAGTATAGAGAGCATCACTGAAAGACAAGAAACAAATTGTTAGTGAGGTTGTGGAAATGCCTGTACAGTATACTGCAGTTCTCTTAGCTCTATTGTAGCACAATATGAATTCTATCCTGACAGGACTAACTAAAGATTCAGCCTCATACTATAGATGGTTATAAAGACAAATGGGAGCAACATTGCTCCATAACCTGCCTATCACTGCTATAAGTGCGGGAACAGTGATGGCTAGGTGTGGTGTGTAGGGAATATCCTGTGTTGGTTGTGGCTGAAGCGTAGGCTGAGGTGTTGGGGTCTCACACTCGGTCACGTTCCATACAGGCTGGTCTTTCAGCTCTGCTGGGGTGGCACACGTCACCTCCATCTCTCGCTCCAGGAGAGAGGAATTACGCAGATCTTAACACACAAAACAGATGCACTCAGAAAATTGCACTCTGGGTAGTAAATGGCCAGTTCGTTTTCCCTCAAAGTTTCCCTCATTAAAAAACACCAACGTCTTTGTAACTTGATATAGAATTAAAGGACACTTTTGGTAATGGATGCACTACCATTGCAATTGCTAGCAATGACTGTTGCCTATAGCAATATTGCTTTCTCCAAGGGCCTCATTTGTAAAACTTTGCAGTGGATTTGCGTCAGAAGTGGTGTATGGACGAAACATAGGACGTGCATATACACAGAAATATTCAGATTTATTAAACCGTGCGCACGCACATCCTACACGGTTTCCCCTTTATACATCAAAATCAACTCGAATACTTTGTGCAGCTTTTTAATTTTAATTTAACCTTTATTTAACCAGGTAAGTTGACTAAGAACAGTTTCTTATTTACAGCAACGACCTGGGAGCAATTAGGGTAAAGTGTCTTGCCCAAGGACACAACGACATTTGGCTCAGTCGGGAATCGAACTGGCAACCTTCTGACTACAATTCTGACTCCCTACCCACTGAGCCACCTGCGCCCCCTTTTGCGGCTTCATGTCACGCCCATAGTTGGCCATGAATAGTCAGTAAAACTCCCCTAAATTAATATTAATTGATTGAGAAATCATGGCAAACAAAGATGTGAGGAAAACCAAAAAAAGAAACTTCACTCAATGTGAAGTAGAAATTGTTGGCGAGGTGGAAAATGCTGTTTGGAGCGCACAGTCTGGCCATTACTAATGCCAAAAAGGCGTTGGAGTGGCAAAAATTTGAGGACGCTGCGAATGCCGCAGCCTCAGAAAGTCGGACTGTGGCCGAAATAAAAAAGTAGTCAGATATCAAAGTCGATGCCAAACAGCATCTAGCGCTTCATCGCGAAAGTGTGTCTGCATCACAGTTTCTGATGGGTCACGGATTTCGGTTTAACAACTGCTCATAAACCACTCGTCCTCGTTTGCCAGCAAGTCTTCTTGCTGTCTGAAGATGCGTTCACTCCGAATCCTTCCATTTGCCACATCTTTATTTTATTTTATTTTATTTTTTATTTGCCACATCTTCTGACAGCGCAAGTTCAGCCATTGCGCGTCATTACGCCTGGTGATGGCATGGCTTTTTATCCATTTCATTGTATCTGATAAACTACAGATGTCGGTATTAATCTTATTGTAAATGGGAAAAAGTTCAGCGCAAATTGAATTTCTTCCGCAGACATGCGTCACGATGGAACATGTTTAAAAATAAAACGAACTAGAGGCATATGAACACTATGATTCTGAAGTTGATTACAACATTCATACTATGAAAACAATTTCCCCAGTTGACAATAAAGACCATCTATCTATCCATCCATCCATGTTCATCCTCATCATCATCATCATATCGATCGATCTGCTCCGCCAGACGGAGACATCAACAAGAATATCAGTTTTAGCTAAACATGATTTTTTCCCGTATTATTTATGAGAATGATTTACATGCCAATATAATTATACCCTGGAAATCCAGAGTTCTTGCGAGAGCACAATTTGAATTTGTTCAGCAAGTTACTCTGGCACAAAGTAATTCTGCTCATTAACTATGCCCTTGTAGCCGAGCTGCACCAATCACATCGGTGTATCTGATATAGGCGTGCCAGAGGTGTGTTAAACAGATGAAGACACGACAGCGCTGCGACCTCGAAGTCATTAGTAAACATTGTAAGATTGCTATGGATTAACACCAGTTGTTTAAAACGACTTTGGCCACTACAATGATCGAGTTAGACTTGGCTTTTTTTACTAAAAGAGGAACAGAAGACGGCGCTCGAATCGTTCCTTTTTTCATAAAATGACGTTTTTGCTGTTTTGCGACCTGATACAGCAAGAGTTTTATCTACCAGTTAGCTCCGCCATAGGGGCTTAGCGAAAAACCACTGGTGATTGGTCGTAGTGTTATCCAATTGTGTACCTTAAGA
>JACXGM010006912.1:0-10631 GCA_016801145.1 Umbra pygmaea | reverse complement strand
ATATAATTACAGAACATATTTGAGTGTTCTTTTTGCAAATGTCTTAATTTGCATTTACGTTACAATCGTGTTTTATTTTGTTTGTTTTTCACCGCAGATCGATCAAACAGGTGCTTGTGACCAAGGTAAAGTTGGTTGGATATTGGATATTCGAATCCCGAAATCAGTCCCGTTTTCCCGGGCTCAGCCACACGATAACCCGGTGTATCAGACGAAGTAAACAGCGGTCTGCGTATCGTTAGGGACCGTCAATAAATGATATGCCTCAAAGTTAGTGATTCAATAGCATTTTAACCATGTGCGTTAGATGTTATACACTCTTAAGAGAATAATTATATTGAGCTTATATGTGTACTTCAGTAATAGCTGTTTAAGTTATCATGCTGTCTAATGTGAATTAATCTAAGTTTCTTTATATGACCACTAGGTGGAGCTCTAAGTATATTATTTTGTATTCTGATTGTTAAGTTTTCTAGTTATCTTTGTACTGTTATGTCATCTGTATTGTAAAATCCATGCTGGGATTTGGGCCACTGGTTGTTCCCCAAATAGTGTACAACTGTTTGTCATGTATGTGTCAAATGTCATCAAAACCACTCGTTTGGCAAATCATTTATAACCACTATAAGGCAAGTTAATGTGTTGTTGTGTCTTGTACATCAGTCATATACCACACCTCGTGCCATTGCTTAATCATAGTAAACACAATCGATCCTTTCACCACTTGAAAAGCATCACTACCAACCTTGTAGGTAGAGGACAAAGTCCATCATTCCACAGGAACAGTCCCAGGGGTTCCCATTCAGCCAGATCCGTGTGGAAGGGAGGATAAGCGCCTCAGGGCTGACCCTGCTCAGGCAGTTATGAGACAGGTGCAGATTGGCCAGGCTGGACAGGAAGCTAAAACTGCCAGGACTGATGTTTGTGATCATATTGTTGGACATTTTTAGGCAAGTTAGGCCAGTTAGCCCACTGAAAGTATCTGTATTAATCGAAACACAATTCATTATAAGCTGTAGGAACATTGTACACATGACACAATATCAAATGCAGTCTTATGGGTATTGTAGTACATAAGAAATTACCAGCACTGATGGTTTTGATTCTATTACCAGACATGTCTAAACTGGCCAAGCGGTTCTGGTTGAAAAAACTACCAGGAGTAATGTTCTGAATCTTATTCTCAGCCAGGTTAAGGTAGGTTAGGCCAGTTAATTCATGTAGCATGGAGTTCTCGACAATATCAAGGTTGTTCTGTTGGAGAGAGAGGTTCTGGAGGACGGCTGGCTGGCTAAACCAGGTTGGGCTGAGCTGGGTAAGGGAGTTGTGGTCCAGGTTAAGGGTCCCGAGGGCGTGGAAAGGGAGCAAGGCTCCAGATGCGATGTCTGTGACATCAGAATTGGAAATGGTGAGGCGGGTCACAGAGGCCAGTGATTCGCCGTTGAATAAGGTGGAATTGACCTCGCCAATGTTTTTTAAGGAAAGCACCAAAGATGACAGGCCAGCTGGAAAACCTAAAGGAATAAAGAGAATTGTCTTGTCACACCAAGCTTCATTTTGAAGACCGGTCTATAAAAAAAAATAAATAAACAACTAAATAACTTAAAAAAACAATAATCAGTAAGAGCATAAAGCCCCATGTTAATGTTCACTGTTGTGATCAAGTTGTTACATGAATCAGACCTACTTTGTGGAATAACGGTACAGAAGTACGTCTCTCCGTCCTGAACGCATTTAGAGTGTACTGAGCCCAGAACCCAACAGAGAATGAATAGAGCAGAGCCAGAAGTAGACACTGTGGACAAAATATCAAACTGTAAAGATATTCTAATATGGATTTGTCACAACCTGTCAAACAAGAATTAGAAACTCACCATTCATGATGAACTAGATGTGGCACGGCATGCTAGCCCAATGGTTCTCCTCTGGTATTCTGATCAGAGAGAATGGAGAACTCAAAACTACCCCCAACAGGAGTCTGAGAGTCCCCTGCAGAGAACCAACTGTGTTGCCATGGCATGCTTATGTATCTATGTATATCTGCAGGTGTTTACCATGGATATAGTCACGCTGCTGTTGGAACATGCTGGACCTGGGCACTGCTGTTCCTCTTGGGTAATGGAGGGAAACACTGAACATCAGGGAGGTCTCCAGGACCACTCAATACTTCCTGGAACTCATGCGATCTTGGTTTAAATTTAACTCCAGTATTTTATGGGCCTTATCATTGAAACTATATTTAAGTGAAATTTCATAATCATTAGATATCTTTCTGGTGTGAAAATGGGACATGCAAAAACCTGAACATGTAAAAAATATATATTTATAAATGTCAAAATTGGCATGAAGCTGCACATGAATTGCTGAAATAATAACTGTTGTTGATGTCGGACTACAGAAATTAAAATGTGTTCAGCAAGAATGGAAACTCAAAAAAATATGAAAAATGATTTTTATTACCTTAAACAATTTATTCTGATTCAGGGCTTCCATTGAAAAATAAATAGATGAAAAACTTAATAAACATGGATGAAAAGTACATTAACACAAAAAAGGACCAATGCCAATACAATCTTTTAGTAAACATAAAAACACTTGAATATACAATAAAACCTTTTTTTAAAGTTATCAGATGCAGCAAACTATCATCAAGTTTTCTGTGTGTTTTTAACGAAAGCAGTGTTGAAGAAAAGTGGCCTTTTAGTTGACTGGTTACTCAAGAATGTTAGTGTTTGGTTGTAAATCCTTAGTGTTTCTGTCTTGGGAATGCATGGAAGAAAAGCTTTAAAAAGTATAACATCTTCCGTTTGTTTGTAACTCCTTTCGAATGCCTGTTCAAAGTTCTATTTCAAAAAGTTATTTTGTTATCAGTGAGTAAAGTGCATGTGCAACCCTTACATTTGTTCTTCAGGCCAACATATGGTATCTAAAATAAAGGACTTGGACATAGACAGGGAGAAAAAGAAAAAGAGGGTGGCAGTGTTTGTTGACACCTTTCAGGAATGTTCTTTAATGTCAGTTGGGTAAATAATTAGACCACAGTCCCACAGAGTAACCCATTATGAATATATTCAATACTTTCAACCTGGATACAGCAGGGCGCTCACACTCTTCAGAACAAGAGCATGCAGCTCTCTGGGGAAAATGTTTGGCGGGTAATCTGGGCAGGGTTTTGGGCAATTCTGTTCATTTTGTAATTAAACCGGAACTTCAAATTCCAATAGGCTTGGAAAATAATTGGAATTTCAGTGTACTTCCTGAATTGGCGGAATTTAAATTGAACAATTCAGCCCACTACCGATGGGTTGCTTGTGGAGTAGAACTAGAGTCGATACATTGCATGATAAAAGCATTGGAAACATGGTCATGAGTGGAGTGCACCTTTATACAGGACAAAGTAATGCCCAGTGGAGAAACACGACTAGCTCTAACTAACTTACGTATGTCAGTTCGATTCATGTATGTTATGATGAAAAACACATAACATCAGCTTCCGATTACGGTGTAACCAACCACACTGCTCGATAACAAAAATAAAAAAACTAAATTAACAAAAATAAGCATCATGACATTTTGTACAGTACCAAAGCCTATTATTCGTCTAACTTCACCACCCTAATTTTAAAAGGGCTAAATTCAAGTAGACAAGTAGTTTAAAACAACCATCATATTAATTCTATAGACACTTGACAGACAGTGCTACGACAGGCTGTTATGCATTAAGAAGCGGTGGAAGTTTGGATAAATAGACAGTTGACAGTACCACAATGATGCGAGAAGGCCAGCGGATGTTCTGGGAGAACTCCCAATAAAAAAAAGGAAACAGTTCTGAGCAGCACATTGGACAGAAAGAGAACTGGAGGCAAAGTTGGCAATGCTTGTCTGGTAGAAAGTTCTAATAAGTTTCTACCAGATATTGTTTTTTGCAGCAGAACGGTCCAATAATCCTTAAGGGATGTGAGCTTATTCCCCTTAGGTCAGATTCTGCAGTGAAGGGATTGAGAACCAAACCACCTCCTCCAACGAGAGACAAGAGGTGGTCGTAGCGTCATAATCGAGAGAAAGGGGGACATTGTAGCGTTAGACTGTCGTAGTTGTGCTGCAGCCGAGCTCTCAACCATTCAGTGCCAAACCAATAAATACTTCAAGTAAAAACAAATCGCCACCACATGGAGAAAAAAAGTCACATGCTTCTCTTAAGTCTTTAGAAACACAAAACTGAGTGAATGCATGAACAATCTGAATAGAACATATTGAGATCCAAGACAGACAGAGAGAGGGTCCCCCATCTTGGTTCATTCAGATGACATTCCCATTCGCAGGTCACAAGTACAGATGTATCCGTTCACCTGCCCATGACACATTAGTGTGCGAGAGAGACCAAGAGAGAGCTTTAACCTGTCGGCTGAGGATATAAACGCAGTCTATCCAGGAGACCAGTGTGGAATGGGCACCAGGAGTAGAGGGCTCTTTCACGGGTTAGTTCTAGCTTGGTTTATTTTCCACCCTTCTTTGGCACAGTGGTTCTCTTGGCCTGCCACAGGTGGTTGTGTATGGTGATGGCGTCGATGCTGACCGACACCGTCTTAGCGGGAATGACCGTGAACTGCTTGCGGTCCGAGCTGTACTTGTAGAGCTTGTCGATCATCTTCTTGCTGATGCTCTTGGGACCTGTGCCCGTCAGCTTAAGGATCTCCTCTGTGTCTGGGAAGTATGAGTAAACCCCCCGGAACTGGCAGCCCCCATCCCTGAATAGGATCATCAGGTGATGGGCCTCAACCTTCTCCAGCTCCTGGGATGAAAAATTGTGGAAAACATTTGTAGTGAGTTGCTGACAATTACTTTAACTGAGTGTAACATTGTAGGGTGTTAAATAACCCGGCATGCTGGTGTTCTCTGTATTGCTTCCTGACATGTTGATTGATGAAATCATGAAATTACCTCACGAAAAAGCCCAAAACACAATTCTGACCTTGTTGACAAATTACCATAGATGTTGAGCAAGAAACAAAAAACTTTTCTCCCACAATCCCACAAATGCGCACAGGTTTGGTTTACACTGCTAGAGAGTGGCAGCAATCTTGACAAGTTAACCATGGCATGTCAACTTTGTTAGTTGTTGTGGCCTAGGTGTACCTAATTGTCTATACCGCTGCATCCAGTGCAATTGTACTGCAGCCATCTCTCACCAGGAAGAACACACAACAAATAAAAAGTTATAAAATGTAGGCAGAAGACACTGTTTCAATTTGGGTCCTGAGACAAAACTAGACTTTCTAGAGTGTAAATCCAGCTTAACATGCTCCAGTGAAGCTTAGAGGCAGTATGGTGAGAACCTTACCTCTAGAAGGGTGTTCTTCTGGGCTTCATTCACCTTGCCAGCCAGGCAGCAGTGGGATATGGCATTGAAGATGATTGGCTTGTTGGATTTGGAACTGGGCTCCTTGAACAGTTTGGGACCTGAGTAGACGGGGAAAGTTTTAATATTCATACGCTAACATGAACGGAGATAAAGGAGGGAGGAAAATGGTTTATGACTTAATGATGACTGGTTTTTATTATTACTTCCCCCCCACTCTTTTTGGTGTACTAGCTTTAAATCATTCTAGTACAGTATGGGTTGTTTCAGTTGTAATCAAATTTATTCAACCCCCATTACAAACCAGGTTTATTGTTAAAATGTACAGACGTTCAGCTGTTTGCAATGAACAAATCAAACAAAAGCTATTGAAATAGCTCAACACAATAAATGCTTCAAATAGTTTTCCGAAATTCAACTGAAAATGCAACTGATGTCTTCACCAGTCTCAAAATTATTCAAACCCTTCATGGCAAGCATCTTTTCCTTGGCAGAGGAACCTTTTGCTGTTATGACCTGCTGCAACTGAGATGAATAGCCAGACACCAGTCTCTGGCAGTGTCCCTGAGGTATCTTAGCCCATTTCTAATGAGCAATGTCCTCCAGTAATATTCTTGTTTTTTTGTGCTGCAACCGCCTTCTTCAAATCCAACCAGAGATTTTGTGACTGATGGCCACTGTAGAGTCTTTCAGGACTTCTTCAGCAACCAAACCTTGGTGGAATTTGAGGTAAACTTGGAATCATTGTCCTGTTGGAAAGTCCAATGACCCCCAAGCTTCAGCTTCTTCAAAGTCAGCATGACGTTTTCTCCTAGGATTTCCTGATACTTCAATGAATCCATCTTGTCTTCCACACACTGCAGGTTTCCTGTGCCAGAGGATGCTAAGCAGCCCCAGAGCATCACCGAGCCACCACCATCCTTGACTAGGGTTGTGTATCATTTGGATTTTTCCGATTCCGATGCCGAACTGGTACTTTTAATGGATTCCGACTCCTAAACGATTCCTAAAACGATTCTTGAAAAACTGAAAAATGACATTAAAGAAAGGCTCTTTCCTAGTTTCTTTATTGAAAATTATTCAAATTTAACAATATATTAATGTTTTAAAGGAGCCTACTTAAAAATATAATAAGTAAACCTAAGTCAACTAACACACAACTTCAATAATTTAACAATAAATAACAGTTACACTATTCACAAGTAAAAACTAAATAAATGTTAAGTTGGTATACTAACTAAACCAGCTTCAAACTTTAGCAGTTCTTTTGCAGAAAAATGATCATATTTGCCTTCTCTGGCAAGAAACGACACCTCTCCTTACTTATTCTTTTGCGCTTCCGTATATCTCAGAAGTTCTCCCAAATTACATTCTCAGGAAAATATTTTGAAAACATTATTAACATTGTATGCCGACATAAGGTGTTTTTACATTTCAGCTGCGCGTTTTGTTATTAGGCTATTTTCGTCCTTCTATTACCTTGCACCTGCATGTTTCAAGTCACCGGTTCATTTGAGAACATTACACACATTCCACAGCGTTCAAAATTATACTCTAACGTTCACAGTTAAGGTTAGCCATGCGGTTACTGAGGTTAAGGTTAGGATTAGGGTTAACATTTCTAAAGAAATATACAATGTTCAACACGTTTGTAGCACGCTGGAATGGAGAATAAAACACACAAATCTTCCATCTGGATTTGAACTCACATATTCTGGCATGAAAGTCGAGAAAATATGGCATTTTACAAGTAGCCTACGTTTACGGTAGCTAGTTAACGGTAGACTACAGAGAAAGTGTGATATTTTTACAAACGTTTAAGAGGATCAGAGGGAGAATATTTCAGTCGACATGTTAAGTGGAACCAAAATGAGGAACCGAAATTTGCGTTCTAATCCGGTCCGATTCCTCCCGGATGCGTAGGAGCCAGTTCCATAGTGGAACCGGGTTTCGGTACCCAACCCTTATCCTTGAACGTGGGAAGAGTGTTCTTTTCAGCATATGCTTCATTCTTCTTCCTCCAGGCATACTGGTAAACAATTGTGCTGAAAAGTTCCAGTTTTGTTTCATTCAGAATCTCAAAACGTCTGTTCTTTATTTGATTTTGAGCATATTGGAGATTAATCTTCTCGTTTTTTTTGGTCAGTAATGGTGTACGTCTTGGGAGTTCTGTCATGGAAACCTTCTGCATTTAGTATGAGCCTTAATGGGCTCACTGAAACCTCAGTGCCTGTTGCCACTAAGTCTTACTGCAGGTCTTTTGCAGTCACTCTAGGGTTTTTCACAACCTGCCATCTCAGAAACCTGGTTGTCCTTTTCCAGCCTCGTCCAATTAGTGTAAACACCATTCCCTTAACTTTGAACTTGCAAACTATCATTCCAACTGTATTTCTGGAAACATCCAGTGCCTTCGCTATCCTTTTGTATCCTGGTCCTTGGTTGTGAAGGGAGATGACCATTTGGACCTTTCTTTTGACTTACCATGTTTCTCAAACACGGTAAACATAACACTCAAAAAAACTCTAGCCAGTTCAGGTATTTCATGTGTTCCAGCTCAAAAACACCAACAAAGCCCCTTGATTAGTGGCATCAGATTTGCTTGAGACGAGACCTGTTTTGCATATTTGTGCTGTTGGGATCCTATTCTGGGGGTTGAATAATTTAGAAACTGGAGAAGTCATAATGAGTTGCATTTTTTTGTTGAATTTATGGAAACCATTTGATGCATTCGTTGTGTTGAGCCATTTTAACTGCTATTTTTTGATTTGTCAATTTTAATAATAAACCAAATTTGCAATGGGGTTTGAGTAATTTTGATTACAACTGTATATGAATGTGTTCCAGTACAGTATGTTGTTTACTGACCAGTGTACTCTGCCATGGAGGTTATTGAAGATGCAGTGGATCCATTGTCCCAGTCTCGCTCTGTGTTTCGACTGGTGTTTCGACTCAGGCCTGGGAAAGATTCAACAGACTCACCTCTGGAAAACAGAGCAGAACATGCAGATATGAGTCAAGAGAGATTACAAAAAAGGTTCAAAAACAAAACACACATATGAACACCAGCAGAAAAGCCAAACGACTCCACCACTGCTACCAGCTACAGGGACTCACCGCTGGGACCCAGCCCCTCCAGAGTTGACGCTGTCTGCCTCAGTGGTGGCAGCAGAAGCCAGGGACAGACTGGAGCCCGACTGGGCACTGCTCAGGTTGTCTGCTAAAGAAGCAAAAGAGAGGCCATATTAGCATTGCCAAGTTGTCACATCACACTCCTACCCTCACACATACAAATAATGACTGCATTTATCGGCAAGCCCCAATCACATTTAGGATTAGAAATTGATATCCTACATGTAATTACTTGGAAAACAACAGACTGGTAGAGAACCACTAGGTGTTTGGGCAGGATTGGATTAATGGCTCGCAAACGCCAAGTGTTCTGGAGAAGGGTGTACCAATCCTTGACCTAGAAAGACCAACAATGGAACGTTGTTCTTACGTGTGGACGAAGAGCACTTGGATGAGAAGGTGTCGCTGGAGGACTCCTCTCTGCTGAACGCAGCCTTGGGTCTGAGCGTCTGGTGGACGGCTTTCTTGGGCTTGGTCTTGGGGGTCTTGGGCTTGGCCGGGCTGCCGACGCCCTGCTCCTCCATCAGCTCCAGCTGCTTCCTCCTCAGGTACTGCTCCTTGATCAGCTCCCTACGGGCCTTCTCCTCCTCCTTCCTCATCCGGTCCTCCTCCGCCTTCCGCCTGGTGGAACATGTACCACTTTGAGTCGACAACTAGACATTTTATTAGACACTTGACACACATTGTGGAATATGGATAATCCAGCTCTATTACGAGAACTTCCAAGATAATATCCAAGGTGTGACTAGCAAATATACACTTCAAATCTTTTTTTATTCGTGAGACATGTAAAAGCTAGTTTCAATCCCATTCACAAGGGGGAAAAAGCAGCCTAATCAAAGCATTGTGTACCAGTGTTAGGAGAACAAGCTGATATTATAGTAACCTTTGGTTAAAAACATTGCAAGCTACTTCAAAGTTTTTGCCTCCCATTAACATAATCAGAACTGTGTCTGGGCTCTAGGGGTTATAGCCCCCACTCAGCCCGGTGTCTTGTGCCCTCCATTGGGAATAGATCTGCTTCTTATTGTCCTGTCATTCAAATAATAAAAACACCCCTAAAAATTAAAACAAAAAACTTACAAGACTATTCCAATTTAATAAGCTTTGTGAATGTGTTTATTCTCTGCAAAAAACAAAATGGTCATGCATGTTATTTGGTCACGGTATAAAACCACATTGCTGGTTGTTACCAGTTCTACCATTTTACAGTATCCTAGTTCACTAGTCATTAATTCTACTTCTTAGAAATACGGATAACTTCTCAAGAACAACCTTTCAGTATAGGTTACTCCATAATAAAATAAAATAAAGAAAATTTACATTTTACTAACCTCATTTTAAACAATACCTTTATGGCTGGATTTTGTTACTGTGAAGATTGTGATCTATTATTTATTGGTGTATGCAAAGCCCAGACTACAGACCAAAAAAAGTATTAAAACTAGGGCTGCAGCTATCGATTATTTTAGTATTCGAGTATTCTATCGATCATTCCATCGATTAATCGAGTAATCGGCTAAGAATTACTTTGTTTCATTGAAGGGCAATAATGTACAATACTTTGGTTTAATTTTCTGAAAAACCAAATTTTTATTGCTTAAATTGCTTACAATATCATCTCTCAAAAAAACTAAATATTAAGTGGAACTAAGTGGCATCTTACATTGGTTTTTAAAGAAAACATATTCTAAAATGCAATAACAACCTCAAGGCATACATTAAGTTGTGCAACATAACTCCCAGAATTTCAACCTGAGACTGATCTGTATATAGGCCTATAGGCTATGTATATATTAGTTATACTCAAACTATTTTAATGTATACATTTGATTACAATCTCACACAGCTCATTTACACTTATCCTAGTATGTAGATCGTTAATCAGCTGTTTCTCTGTGAAGAGAGAGAAATTGGTGTGCAACGAAGCAGCTTTTTTTTTTTAAGGTATAGTAAACAATTCGGCACTTTTGATCAAATTGTGGAAATCACTACATATTTTCTTGTCTTTGTTCTTGGTAGTTGTTATGCTAGGTGTAGTTTTATCATCCATACGATGGAATGGATGTTTAAATTAGACTCAATGTTTTCTGTTAAAATGCAGTTAAGGACTGACGTCATGCTATTAATGAGTTAAGCTAGT
>JACXGM010006911.1:15427-31874 GCA_016801145.1 Umbra pygmaea | reverse complement strand
TGTGCAGGCAGTCAAATAGAAATATGAAATGTAGAAGAACATATTAGAAAGAGAGAAGGCATAAAAAGCATTTGGGTGCTGACTTAGTTAAATGCTATAGTAAAAAATATATGTTTTTAACAGCTTTTTGAATATATCAATCGATGATGCTTCTTTGATATTTTTTGGTATTGTGTTCCACAGTTTGGGAGCATACTTAGAAAAGGCAGCATCTCCAATTTTTCTGCCATTGTTTTACAACAGGCTTAACTGCCGGTCTCAGGGGGGGCTTAACTCCTTGGTATTAATTGTTCTAAATCACCGGTGTCAATTTCAAGTTTGCCTTTAGCCTATACTTTTCTGATTTTAAAATGTATTCAACACCACTTTGTTTGGAAACCAGTCGTTAAATACTGTATATCAAAAAAGAGAGAGAGAGAGAGAGAGAGGGAGAGAGAGAAAGAAACAGAGAAGGATTGTAAAAGATTGATCAGTGATTGATAAAAGTAGCAGTTTATAAACTGACATGAGAAAGGATGATCCGATGATAGTGTAAATTCCCACTGATTCTTGCATACTCTCTACATGGCGTTAGTAGTTTTAAGGGGTAAGATTTGGTATACATATTCAGGGGAGCGCAAGGACAGGTGGTATTTGTGATGTTGTGGTGGGCCAAAATGCCAGGGCCGATTTTTGGTCCCAGTCCACCCCTGGCTACAGCTACAGCCAGTGGCACTACGGAAGCCGTTCGATACAGCGCATTAGTTTGAATTCAAGACGAGCACATTATTAATTAATTTGTTATCTCTATAAAACAATCTTTGTTATATCGATATAACGAATTAATAAGTCATAAAATAATAAAAAATGTATTAAAACAATTTTTGTTATATCGATATAACGAATTAATGAGTCATAAAATAAAAAAAATCCATGGCCGTTCTCGACTTCCGTACATTGTAAACTGCATATTTGAAAAACACTTGTTTCAGTGTGAGACGATCCAATCTAATCTTTTCATTTTCTTAACACTGAACAGGCATCTGCACAATTTGCAGGAAGTAATCATGTTTGCCCCCTGCTTTTCGTTAGCATTGAAATTATGTGAATACTTCCAGCCATGCATTCCTGTTCATGCGCAAGATCTTTTTCCTGTTTCGATAAATGTGGCGCAAACAAATTATAGACTGATTTAAAGAAAATAACAATGGATCATAAATGACTTATGTTTTAAAATGGAAAAGGGGAAATCATATTGTAAATATAATTAATTGTATCGTTTTAAAAGTAATAACTAATTACCACTGTTGTAGTCAAGACAACCTAACGCGAGACCAAGACAAGACCAAGACCAGAGTGCATTGAGACCGAGACAAAACCAAGACTCTTAGGGACGAGACCAAGCCGAGACCAAGACCAAGGGAGGGGCGAGACCGAGTCAAGACCAAGACCAGCGCCGAAACACTACATGACACAATAAAATATGAAACATGATCAAAAGAGCTTCTCAAATTGATCTGAAAGATCCACATTCCCATAAAAACACAGATATTAAACACTCAAAGCTGAAATAAACTTAGCCATCTTTATTCAATACTCCTGGGTGACTTCCATCATTTAGTACAGAATGTAAAACAATTATTCGTTGTTCATCACTAAAGTCTTCACTTTTCTCTGCCTTTTATCAACAATGCATAAAGTTATGTTTTTTTTAAACCAACAACAATCCTTTTTATTCAAAACCACATAGCTAAATGTGTAAAAAAATGCCAAACATTCAACATTTAAAATGCAGAAAAGCTGTGTATTGTAATGAATACAGTAATTATACTGTATGTGAAATGTTGATATTTAGGAACAACTATTGTAAGTAAGAGTCTTTCTTAAATCAATGGTATTTTGGCCATCACATTTTTTGAAATAGGTAAACAAGGAAGTTAAATGATTGATACGGTATGAGCCAGACAGAGTGTGCTTGTAAAAAGTTATATACTTGATCTGCAACTGTAAATTGGAACTTTACAGAGAAATTAGCTCCCTGACAGTAACGTGCCATGTGCCATACAATAACCTATTTAATTTTGTTGAGGCGTATTACTCAGTCTCCATTCTCTGTTCATATCTCTAGGTTAGCTTTCTCACCCAAACAAGGGAGCATCACCTCGGCATGTAGCTTTAATGTCGGGAGCTGTATGCAGTTGACATTAGCTAAGGTCGATGTAACTTAACATTAGCTACACACGTGCAGCAGTTTGTCTACATTACTCATTGATAAGATTAGACAAAAATTCGCTTTGGTGCAGGAGCATCGATAAGAGGACTCGTTAACGTTGAGGGCATACAATATCGATGGTTCATAAAACTTAGAATCCAGGGCCCAGTTCCCCGATAACACTCACTCTTAGCACGCTAAGAAGACTCAAAAAGATATATCTTACCGAAGTTGTTTATGTTCCTAAGTGTGTCCCTTAGAAAGCTTCTTAACACGCTGCCTCTTAAGTTCGACGTTACAAAGGCGCTGTCCCAAGTGAAGGTGCTGAATTTGTTGGCATCGATTGCTCAGGACTCGATTTTTTTACTCCACGCAAAGGTGCATTACGGCGTTAAGAAAGACAACACGTTCTATGTAAATCAAACATTCCTCAAATTATTCCAGTAATATTTATTTTAACATAGTTTAAGTTATCAGTAAAATATAGACTATTAATTAAATTATCAAATTGTCAGTAATTTGTTCACACGATATGTTGTGACTGGTAGACGAACCAGGTATCCCTCGCTAATCATCCACCCTCCTCATACCGTTGTGCCATTTGTGCCGCTTCTTGACGTGGGTTTAACAACTTCTAAAAATGATGTAATACACTTTTATATCAATGGTAAGGTACTTTACAATCAGAATTGATTGGCAAGCAGCTGCAGTTACTTCTGTTTAATGTGGTATTGATTGCCATTGGTTAATGTTTACAATAAAAAGCAACCTATCTACAATGAACAGAGAGAGAGAGTTAGATAGAGAATATGGTGGGGAAGCAACATAGAAAAAGGGCACCAAGCTTCTCGTCAGAGGAACTTGAAGTTTTGCTGGACGAGGTGAGCTTGCACAAGGTGACACTGTTTTCCAGCTTTCGGAATAACTTGTGCAACAGCAACAAAAAGAGCTATGGAGCGACATAGCAAGGAAGATGGCTGCCTCCGGATCAGGCACACTGAGGTCCTGGCAGGACGTCAGGCAAAATGTCAAAAGGGCTTAAGTTTTGCCTAATAAAAAAATTGGCATGGACTAAACGGCCGGCGCCATCTTTGATTCAATACAAGGACACGTTGGATCGCTGCCATAGTTGGTCGCTTACTGGACACCACCATGCTTACCCATTTATAGATCTTAGCCATTTAGATATGTTTGCCAGACTTTAATTATCAAAATGATTGCCAATTTAAACGCTTTAATGACATTACGAAATAGCCTAGGCTAATTACCACCATATTAGTTCTGATACCAAATAAAGTCAATTTCATAAATAGGCCTGTATCCATTGCAAACATATTTATTATTAGTCTTAAAATGTCCATAAAATCATTGTTGAGCCACAACATTGTCAAAATACCATAGTTTGACTTGATTTCTAAAGCGACTTGAGCTCAAACAACGCTAAGAGAGAGCTTACGAATGGTCCAGACCAGCCTTACGAAAGTGTTACTTACAGAAGATATACTTAGCTTACGAACGTGTCAGGAACCATGCCATAAGGTTAATAGAGAGGATAAGGAATAGGTTAAGAACTAATTAGCGATAAGAACGTTTTTGGGAACCGGGCCCTGAGCCATATATATATAGATGGCTTTATATATGGCTCTAATTTTCAATTCCCATCCGAGGCAGGTTGCTAACGTTAGCTAGCCAGCTTTGCTAACATCACTCTTACACATAGCTTACCTTTCTTTGTGCTTCCTTTCTAAGTGGCGATAAAAGGTTGACGTAGTCCCCACCGTCTCTGAAATCGAAGCACTGCAGTATTTACAGAAGCTGTATGCTTACTTCTGGATGTTGTTTTACAAACATATTCTTTATGATTTTTGTTGCCGAATTGTATTACTGAAGATTTTGCAGACATCTTCTCCCGCTCCCAGACAACCACAGATCACTTTCTTGGGAGCGTGAGTGAAAGGGGGCGAGGGTGGTTGACAGCAGTAACAAAGTACATAATTAGCAATGACCAATGAGTCCAACATTGCTTGGATTTGAATCAGTACATTTTACATCCAATAAAAGCAAGGATGTTAACAAAAAAATAGACAATATACTGGCAATTTTGTGATATTTCCACACTATGGTCTAGACTGGTCTTGAAAAAAAGTCCAGAGTCCTCGATGTCTGAGACAGAGACAAGACTGAGTACAAATGCGCTTGAGTCCGAGACTAGACCATCAAAAAGTGGTCTGGAAACCGGTCTCGAGACCAAGACCGGGCTCGGGTACTACAACACTACTAAATACTTGAATTAAGAAACTAGTTAGGTTACTCATTATCACAAAAAAATGTCATACTTCTCCACCGAGCCATCATCCCAGATATAAATATTACATGACTATTTTGGTGCAAATATTTAGCCCTCTGAGATTTGTTCACCAAACTGAAAATCTACCTGAATTTGGCAATTGGTGGGTATTAATTTCGAATGCTTTCAGGGGGTAAAAGCAGATTGACGGATTAACTTTCCAAGGAAATAAATTTAAAAAATGATTGAGAGCTCTGTGCCTGGTGTTTCTCTGCCAAATTCTGCTAAGGGTAATACCAAGAAAGAGACAATTGTTCAGTTTACAGAGTAAACAATGTGTCCTTAGAGATCTCCACCCAGCTAAACAACTGAAATAATTATTTTGCCACTGTTTTGGACGTGGCACGCCATAGTGGCACGGTTTCAAGAAAACTTGTGGCGTAATCCACCATCACTAGGATGTACTCGTGGTCTCTGGCTGATCTGGGAAGGGGACCCACGATGTCCATACCAATGCGCTCAAAAGGCACGTCGATGATGGGCAATGGTAAAGGGAGCCGGAGCTGGCCACTGGGGTGACATCATCTGGCATTTGCTACAATGCTGGCAGTGTCTTTGGACGTCTAATTCAAATCTGGGCAAGTGAAATCGGTCCTTAATCCTCTCCACTGTATTCTGGTATGCTAAGTGTCCGGCCATGGGGTGCGAGTGGGCTCATTTCATAACTGTGTTCACCTTCGAGCGCAACAGTACCAAAAAATCTGTTAATTTGCACCATCTCTGAGCCCGGAAATACAGTAGCCTGTTATGAATTATGAAGTAGGTAGCCGGTAATCTATTTATCTGCCGTGGCTGACCCTCCACTTCAATGACCTGTCCCCAAAAGTGTTTCAAATGGTCATCTTCCATTTGTTCCTTCCTAAACGAGCCGTCGATAGACATCGGTTGGGACAAAGCAAAAACAGGATTAACAGGAGGGGGGTCTTCCCTTCTCTATCTGCATCGACATCGACATCTGCAGTTTGTTGTTGCTCATCCTCAGTCATGGTTAGAACAGCCTCCATATGTTCCACCTGCCCCATCATTTCCAGAGCTGACGTGTGTTCGACGTGTGTTCGACAAGGCAGTGTACGTGAGCGTATTGCGCCCTGGCCGGCTCTCCTGGTATATACCTCCATTCCCTCAGCTGTTTGGCTGCAGCCACCGTGGATAGTCTCATACGCCCTAGGAATCCCTCCTTCAGTCGAGAGTAGACAAACGCCTCTTGCACGGGCAGAGAGAAATAGACCTGTTGGGCTTCGCCAGTCAATAAAGGTCCTACAATATGGCCCCATTCTCTGACGTCCCATCCTCCGTGCTTCGCGACCGATTCAAACACAAGGAGATAGGGCTCCATATCATCATGAGGGGATAATTTAGTGAGAAGTTGGGCAGCTGTATGATGAGGGTGAGTCAGAGTAACGGGCTGTTGACTTCCATAAACGATGTCATCCTTTGATTGGTCTGAGTTGACTGTTTGATGGCGGCTGCCATTTGCAATGATAACTGTTATTGGCAAGCCACCATGCCCGTAAGCTGCATGAGTAGCTGTTCCATAATTGTGGAAAAAAGGAGCCAATCAAAAAAAAGTAGTCAATCAAGAACTAAAAATCTGCTGACGCTCTTATGTTGTCCTCAGGGTTTTGGCAGTATTTGGAGTTCTACTTTGCTCGAGTTCTCCTCTGTGTTTTATACACCCGGGCCATGCAAAGAGAAAACACAGACAGACACTTTCGTTATCCCACACATTAAGAAACAGCCCGTACCTCCTTTAGGTTCCTCTCTCTCTCTGGCACCTTTTCTCTCCCTGTTTTAGTCACAGGTGTTCCTTGTTGGGTCTCTGCCTGTCGTATATCCTGGACTATTCTGGCTTCTCTCCTTTTCCTCTTTCTCTGGTGTCTGGGGCGCTCTCCACCCTTGGGCGCTCTCCAAGGTACTAACGGTTTATTCAGCACTCAGCGCTGATCCCTCGGCCTTGCCACAATGCACATGTTGTCCAGTAGCAGAGGCATACATTGGCAGGTTTTAAACCCTCCAAAAACATTTGATAAGTATGTTCATCAAACACTATTATCTCGTGAAATGTACATGTTATCAACTAAAAAATGAGTCCCCATCGTCTATATGGGCTCATCAAAGCCTCAAAGTTGGCCTTTTTTTTCAAATGGCCCACAAGGGTTCCTCAACGCCCCCCTTTCCAAAATATTGCTTCCAGCACACCATGTTGTCCTCTGAACATCCCCTGGGGGTGATACCGACCTGTTGAGAATCACTGTGCTTCAGTATGCTAACCAGCACCTTACCTCAGCTACTTCCAGGTTGAATCACATCTCTTGAGCCAATTAGTAATTCATTGTATCCTTCACCAATACACTCGGAAACTAAATCCTCTGATGTGGATCTGGAGTTACACCACCTAACTAGGTCCAATTCATAAACTGTCAATGATACTTTTTGATTCTACATTGCATTCATCCAAGTATTTATTTTACATTTTATTCATTTAGCAGACACTCTTATTCAGAGCGACTTACAGTGAGTGTATACATTTAGGAGCAACCAGATGAAACCACCACAACTTAGTAGTAAGAGCGTTTAACATTTAAACTAGTTAAATAGCAAAAAACTGCGCTAGAGAAGGATCAAACTCTGCAAGAAACGGCATGTTTCAAAGTGTTTCCAGATCACTACCAAGATTGCATGTGTAACGTCCAGCCCTGTTTGGGGCTGTATATTTGCTTCCCCTTTTGTGTTCTGTGTCTCCTGTGTTCAGTTTATATTACGGTGGTTTGGTTGTACTGTTTTGTTCTGAGTGTTATGTATATGGTTCTGTCCCAGTGTGTGATGTTTTGGCCCCCCCTAGTGTCTCTTTAGTTATGTCTGTTATATCCCTTCCCATTTGTATACTGTCGTTGCCTTAGTTCCCTTTGTGCCTCTTACGTCATTGCCCAAGGTGTGTTGAGTTGTGTCTCGTTAGGAAGTGTATTTAGGTTGTTTGCTTTGTGGTGTCTCTTGTCAGTTAATGTTTCATGTGGCGTCTTCATGTCATTCGTTCCCCTTGGATTATTATTAACGTATTCTTGCTTTGCCCCACGAGGCAGTGTTATTTTGATTCGAATAATAAAGTGTATTGGATTATCGGAACCTTCGCGCCTGTCTCTATTTGAAAGACGTGACAGCATGGTGCTCCAGCCCATTTTGTTATGGGTTAAATAGTAACTGCAAATAATCTACACCTTACATGTGTTATTTCTTACTGTACATGTTTCATTTATTTATTCATTTAGAGAGACAACTTAAATGTATATGCTAAAACTATTAAACAAAATATCCTTAGTAATTAGACAACTGGAGTACATACAGAGACATTGACCAAATACGGTAAATGTTAAGTTTGAAGAATGAGGTTGTGTACTGCTCTGGTACTGTGTACCATTTGTAGTTAAACAGGTATTATTATTATTATTATTTTTTTCACAATCACTAAGACCCATTTCCCAAGTCTCTTTATCAAAACTCTACACACAGTTAAATTAACCAACTTTTAGTGTTTAACGGCAGTTAATTTCACATAAAACTACCAGCATAATTAATACATCTCAAATCAACTCATTAATCCATAACTTTAGCAACTGTTGTCAGCCAACAAGCCCACTTTGTCAATCATAAAACAATAACCTAAGCAACACTAAGAAAATATTATTTTTTACAAAACGAGAATGACCCCTGTCCATTGTTTAGAATTAAAATGCAGAAGAGAGGGTTTACCATCCACATCACATCTCATCTTGGGCAAAACACCTCACATATATTCTGATGAAGTTTAGTAGCCCTCATCTCATCTGAGACTACAGCTCTTGATCGTCCTCTCAGTCTACTTCCACCATGCATACACACTCCTCTTCCTCTCTCAGCCACTCTTCTAACTCTGTCAGACACCTCTCTATCTCTGGCTGGTTCCATGTTGTCATTAAAGTACAAAATATGACTAAAGTAATATGTATCCTTTTGCATAGATGGTAATGACATTGAAAGACTAACACCTGAAATGTTAATACAGGACTTTTACCGAAGTACAGATTTCAGAGGAAATGTAACTTTGACTCCAGTAGACTATGTCATGGCCTAGGCCTACTTCATACACTAATCAAAAACTTGTCTGGCTCAGCCCTGTCAGAAATGTCACTTAAGGATGATGAACAAATATGCATAAATGAAAAACATGTTTTTTTATATAAAATGCACTAACCTTTCTCCTATTTTGGTGTTCCAGTATTGCAGCCTGCCTCAACATAACTGTTTTGTATCCCTGTTTGTCTCATTATCCTCTGTAAAGCAAAGTTTAAAATGATAATTATATGGCTATGAGTGATGGCTTACTGTGTGTTTGTCTTTCACTGCACGTTGTTCATTCTCTTAATAAATAGGTAAAATTAGCTACTTTGACAGTTAAGCTATATATTTGAGCTACACAGTTATCTAGTTAACACAGTTAATCTGCAGTACAGTACATAACCAGAGCTCCTGCATGCTGGCTAACTACTGACTGACTGTAGAGCTAGATAGATAGACACCTGACTGAAATATCAACAACTATTTTCCTTACCCTTTTGAAGTCTGCTTTGTTTTGGAAGAGTCTTTTAGCTAATATAGTAGCTAAATTAGACATTATTAAGTTTTGTCTGGCACCTCGACTGCTGTGTCGCTGCCGTCATGCACACTCAGGAGAACAGACTTGAATGCGCTGTTGGAGGTACCTGTAAATTCATCACACGCAGGGTGTAAACATTTGTGATCCCACACATTGGCAAAGAGGCTGTTGTGATTAGAATTTAGATAAACAATATTAACATTATTATACATTGGGTAATTAATAATTAACTAAATTACACTCCTGGTCTGGTGACCAATTCTGTTTTGAAGGCTCGTTCATGTGGACCGTGGAGGCGTGCCAGCCAAGTTAGCAGCTCCTGAGTCTTGTGTGTGATGTGAGAATGAGAGGTAGGACAGGCGCTCCAAGAGCGGGCCGCACTACCTCACATCTGCAGGCAGATGGCCCAGTCCGAATTGCAACAAGTATAGCGATGATAAAATACGTTTTCCTGAACCACTTTACCGGTCCAATAACTAACGGCCCACCGGGAATTCTCCCGGTCCTCCTGATTACTCAGCCCGGCCCTGCTAAGCACTAAGAGCCCACTATTGAACATTACTGAATGAAACAGATGGGAGGATTACAGGGTTCATAGTCAGACACTAAGGTCTAGAATTCTCCTGAACTTTGGACTTGCAAGTGGGCTCTTCACAGTTGCCATTGTTCTCTTGTAAATTTTCACAGTTACACACAGCAGTCAGTACTGAAGCAAACCGAGTTAGGCTTGTATTTTTGTGAGTTAATCTCAAAGAATAAAATCAAACAAGTATGATTGATTGTTTATGAAGGTATACATTGAAGAATCAATTCATGCTTGTTTTTGTGAGGGCTTTCCAATTTGAATGGGGTGATCATGTGACTGCTCTTCCTGTTTCTTAATAAAGTGTTTGACAAAGTCATGGAGGAACTTAAATATGAATTATGAATTAACTAACTTTGAGCTCTGACTAAATATCTAGGGCCAGTCGGTAACTTCAATGATAATTAAGCCTATGATTTGATTAAGCCTATTAATGACAATTGTTCCATCATTAAATAATCATACAATAGCAAATACAACTTTAACTTAATTTAAAAGTTATTTGAAGTTAATTTAAAACATGTACTCAACTTTCTTATTCAAGACATTCTACAAAAAAAGGAGGATTCCCACCTGAAGATAAATTTTGTTACATTTTTCTTTTAGTTACATTCAACATCTGAAACAAAATGCATCTATTATAGTATTAATTGTATCACTTTCATAGTGTATAGACTGTCTGGGCACTCTGCAATGCATGATGCCTAAAAACAGCTTTTATTTACAAGTACTGTAGGTACTGAACTGATGATAGTAAAGTGTGTACTTTTAAGTAGTAAGAAAGTATGCTAGTATTTGGACATAAAACCGCATCATTAAATTGCATCTTCAAATAGACATTACATTCACGCATTTGCTCTGCTAACCAACATTACTCACTGTTCAAATATTGTTAACAATAAGTCACTAACTTATAAACAGTAGCTAGCTAGTATGGTGGCACATGTATATCGTAGTGCTGCAACAGTTAGCCAAAACCTATTTAGTTCATTGTTTCTGCTTTCTGGTTTAGTTGATGTGCTATAAACTCATCATGTTATGCTCGTTACGTTCATCGGGTGAAGTCAGGGGAACCCCTCTCCCTCTTTCCAAGGTAACACTTCAAGGTCTTAGCTACGTATATTACCTGTTTGCTGTAACATAGCTGTTAGTTGTATCATAGCTGTTAGCTAGCCACCAATTTACCAGCGCCAGTATAGTTGTTTTTCAAGTAGCTAGTTAACATTAAACAATGTGGTTAAGCATGTGTATCTATAACTATCCATGCTGATCTGTTTTATTTAATACAGATTTAGCCAGTGTGCCTCCCAGACCTTTGTTCGAGGGGCCAACAGCAATTCAGATTATCCTACCAAATTTTTGGCATTAAATATAAGGTTTGATCAGATGCCTGACTGCAGCATGGTTACTGATTTAAATTAGTAGTCAGTTGTTATATGAAATAGTACAAATAGCATCATACCTATGTTTTGAAATACAATGGCTGGAATCGTGGCCACTGGGTTGGGATGAAATAGGTTATTTAAAGCACTGTGTATGTAAATTAACCAGAGTTTTTTTTTAGAACATAGTAAAATAATTTTCTGTGTTGAAAAAGATGTGGGTAGTTTTTAAGTCTAAATTCTTCTTGCTATACTGAACCAACTGATGACTTCAGTGTCCAAATGCTTAGTAAGTGTTATTAAATAAAATGTTGATGTTAAACAGTTAACCACAGTGGTAAACAGTTGACCATCCCAACTTTCTTGGAGTGTATTGCAGTCATCATATTTGAAATGGGTCTATTATCCAAAATTAATTAAATTCACGAAGTTAAACATCACATAATGCATTTTCAATATAGTACACAGCAGAAGCGTCATGCACCTATTTTTTTTAAGGGGGCACAGTGTGCACAACACATGGAAAAAGGTGCCCACAAATACTGGTATTAAAAAGAAAATCCATTTGGCTCAGAAATCTGAGGGGTTAAATGGGCATGACACCCCTGGTACACAGTGATTTTTATTTTCAAATGACTCATTGTCTTCCCATACTTTTCATAATTGGGGTTGTAAATACCAGCCCTAAATCACATTAAATACGTTCTGAGGGAACTATTTTGTAAAACCGAAATATGTCAAATATGAATGTATGAGAGGGTCAATTACATTTGTAGGGAACTAAATTGAACACTCGAATAACGTTCAATATGAACATATGAAGATCATGACGTAGCATGTAAATAGCATAGTTTTGATGCTGGATGGGTGTATAAATCCGCGACTTGCAGGCCAGTGTTCGCGAGTTCAAATCCAGACTGGCAGTTTGTGTGTTTTGTTCTACATTGCTTGCGTCATGCAGACAGGCGATTGTCGGTTTTTGTAATGTTAACCCTAACCTTAATTCTAACCTTAACCTCAGTAACATCATATCTAACCTTAACCGTTAGTAACCTCATGCCTAACCTTAACCGTTAGTATCCTCCTACCTAACTGTGAATGTTGCAATACAATTTCGAACACTATGGAATGTTCTCGCTTAAATCCGCTAAACGAAATGTACCGGAGCAACGTATTTGTAGTACAAATATAGCCTAATATCAAAACGTGCAGTTCAAATGTAAAAACACCCTAAATATGTTGGCATATAACGTAATTTAGGTTTTCAAAATAGTTTCCTGAGAACAAAATTTGGGAGAAATTCTGAGATTTACGGTTGGTAAAAACAGGGTATCATACTCCATGCTGGTGAATTCCTGAGTGGCCAAAATATCATTTTGTCATTGAGCAAGGCACTTTCCCTTAAAAGGAATCTCACCTGGTTTCCTTATCCTTGAAATAGTTTTATGTATCATTTATGTCTGTATTGCTGTATGGGGAAAAATGTAAGCAGCTTGACTTAACTTTATTTTAATGTTTTATAAAATCCATTTGATTTCTGTTTGCTCTGAACTTTGACACAATATTTTCAAAAATAAAAGCATTGTATAATAGACCTTCATCTGGCAGAATTCTCATTGGGGTGTAGGAGGGACCATGGGGGGGGGGGGCGCTCTATAATCTTCTCTGAAGGCATTTCACACCTCAGTGAAAGACCCCCGTCCAGTTGTAAATTTTGAGTTGTGTTTATCAATGCATTCTGATCCCTGGAATGTGGATCTGTAGTGCTGCAGTTCCTCTTTGTGAAAGAAATAAGCTCATTTGTGTTGCCTACCTATAGTCTGTAAGTGTTGATATTGCCCTGTAAGTGGCCTGTAAGTGGCCACACTACCAAGCGTTCAAAAGACCACTAAAACCAGTAATCAGCGGTATTTGGTACAGTGATACAGTGATACAGAACAAAACATTTTAAGACAACAGGAGTGGAATACAACTAATTTAAGTACGCATTGAAGAGGGATGTTTAGATGTTTCCTGAAGATGGGTAGAGACTGCTGTTCTAGCCTCCAGCGGAAGCTGGTTCAGCCATTGAGGAGCCAGGACGGAGAAGAGTTTTGACTGCTTGGATTGGGAGCTGACTTCCCGAAGGCACAAAATGGAGAGGAGCCCAGAGGTGGCAGAACGGAAAGCAGGTGTAGGGATATATATACAAACAATATATGTTAGATCATGCTTCCCGGCTCTGACCTTTGCTCGGCTACTCATAGGTTGAGTGACTTCGTCTTGAGCTTGTTAGCCATTCACCGTATCCTTCCCGAACACAATCAAATCAATCAATCAAATTTATTTATAAAGCCTTTTTTACAACAGTAGTTGTCACAAAGTGCTTTGAAAGACACCTGGCCCGAGACCCCCAAAAGCAAGCAACACAAGTGATGCATAGTGGCTAGGAAAAGCTCCCTAGTAGGTGGGACCTGGGAAGAAACCTAGAGAGAGGCCAGACTCAAAGGGGTGGCCAGTCCTCTTCTGGCTGTACAATCGGGCACTAAATACTCTTAAGTTAATTGGGAGTTACACCACCTAGCTAGTGTCAATTCATACAGACTGAGCATTAGTCTGTCAATTATCATTTCTAATTTTAAATTGTATTGATCCAAGGATATAAACAAGCAATACATACTAGATTATGCTAATCAGCTTCTTACCTCTCTTAATGATAGACCCTTTGGGCGGATTGGTATATCCAGTAAATTTTTCAGGATATTCAAGGTTTCCATACACATTGGTTCATGTAAAACTGAGATGATCTAACAAACCCAATAGTCATCTTCTTGGCTGGAGATGGTTGAATGTAAAAATTTAGCCCTGTACCACTCTTTACAACAAACACTTTCTGTCTCTGTTGCCATTGCTGGGTAGTTTCCATAAACACCACCAGTGCAAGTTCAACCCGGGCTCAAAATCTTCACATGCAGCTGCTTGAGCACGGTTGGGCCTGGTTTGTCCCTGGATGGGAGATCAATGCTGCTGGAAGTGGTGTTGGAGGGCCAGTAGGAGGCATTCTTCCCTCTGGTCTAATGATCATTCCCAATCCCCCAGAGCAGTGATGGGGACATCTGCTCTACCTAGGATGCCATCTTTCATATGGGATTTGAAATGAGTGTCCTGGCGCTCTGTGGTCACTAAAGATACCATGGCACTATTCGTAAGAGTAAGGTTGTTAATCCAGGTATTATGACCAAATTCCCAACCAGGCCACATTTCAATCATGGCTGCCTAATAATTCCCCACATTCTTAGTGGCATATATAACTACTTAACTCTCCACCTGATTGCTGATGTGTGGTGAGCGGTTCGACGCAAAATGGATGCTGTGCATCACCAAAGTGAATGGGATTCTGTGTGTATGACAGTGTATGGAAGTAGGTGTGTATATTGTCTGTGTGTCTATGTGTGTTCCTGTGTATGGAAGTGGGTGCTTCACCTTGGTGGTGGAGGAGGTGGGTTTCCCCCCATTACTATGTAATGCGCCTTTGGTCATTGCACTTTATAAATACAATGAATTATTATGATTATCATGACAATGTTTGTTAATGTGTGCTGCTGGTAAGGGCACTTGTTGAACCTCACTTTCAATCAAATGAACAAGTTTGTCATGTCAAGAAGTGTACAGGTCCTCAAATGAACTGCAACCATCCATAGCATGGGAAATTAAACTATATTATATTGGACTCATGTAGAACATGAGTTGGACAATGGTTAACAATAAAGTGCTAGATTGTACTTTGTTGGTAGAAGCTGTAACCTCTATAGTGTGGTTAGGGCATTTGACTGGTGTCCAAACGGTCCCTGGTTCTAATTTTTTACCAAGGTGACATCTCTGTTGTTCTGTCTGTGAGCAAGACAGTTAACCGTAATTGCTAATACCCCACCTGCAATTTTCCCCCTTGGTCATTGCTGTAAATAGGAATTGGTTCTTAATCAACTTGCCCGGTTAATTAATGGTCAAATTAAAATGTGATGATGTTCTTGCCAGAAGCATTTTTCTGAAACATGGAATGGGAGATAGTCAGAACAAGCCAGTGCAGCGACTTCCCCCTGCATCTTGAGGCCGGGAGCTGCCTGCGTCTGGCACTAAGGAGTGCTGTCCTCCATGTAGGACGAGATGTTCCATCAAGTGTACCAGAAGCCTTCACGACCTCACAGGGGTCTGCCACCACGTACAACTGTCAGAACTGAATAGATTGATGAGTGGGCCGCAACACATGGGGCTGGACTGCAGATGGAGACACCAGGAGATTGGCTGGACTATGTGTTAGTGTGTGACTGTGTGTGTGTGCATGTGTGTGTGTGAGTGACAAGGAAGAATAAATTGCCTATGTGAGTGTTGAAAAGGTCATGGCAGAATATCCTTCCTGTTAAAACAGTAAGTCACCAGCTCTGTGGTGAATTTTCACAGGTGCAGATCTGGGATTAGCTTCTCCCTAACAATACATACTGTATAACAGATTACCAGCTACTGATGTGTGATTCAGATAAGATTTTGATTGGTTATGATCTGGCCTCAAAGCAAAAACTGAACGTGCAGAAAATCCATCCAGTTCTTTCAAACCACTCTTACAGATAAAATGACATTATCATAATATTCAGAATTTCAGAGTCATATATTATGGTGGGGGAATATCATTCAACAAACCGGAACATTACAATTTGAAATGCACTGCCTTTAAAAAAAAAGAAAAAAGAAAAATCTATAATGCATAACTGACCCAACATCAGGAAGAAATAGATCCCAGGAGACACAGTTTGCCCGCTAGGTTTTTTTTTCTTCTTTTTTTACCTCCACAGCTTTGCCTTGGATTTAAATGTGAAGGAATGCTGTTTAACCTTCAAAAAAATATACACACAATGATAAACCCACACCCGGAAGGCGCGAGTCGGTCGGTCATCTGTCTGTTTGTATCTGATGTTCTCTTGCCGGGGGCTGTCTTAGATCTGCCATTGGGGCGTGTGATGTACCAGTGTGTCCAGCCACTGCAGGCATTCGTGCTGCTGTCCTCCTGCTGTCCTGGGTGCTGCCAATCAGCCAGTTAGAAGGCAGGCAGAAACACTGTTGACGGGATGCTGGGAAAGGAACACTTTGATCACAGCCCAGCTCCATTCACACAGCGCCGCGTTTACTGTTGCTCTTGTCGGGTCTCACATCCCACAACACAGCTGGCCATTTGTCATGGAATAAGGAGAGTGTGTGTGTGTGTGTGTGTGAGTGTGTGTGTGTGTGTGTGTGTGTGTGTGTGTGTGTGTGTGTGTGTGTGTGTGTGTGTGTGTGTGTGTGT